>JAFLJL010018194.1:15792-71485 GCA_018398815.1 Conus ventricosus
CTCACAACCTCTTCTGGAACATCCTTAGCGTCTGTGCACTCCCCGCACCCTCCTCCTCCCCCCCCCCCCCCAACATCCCGCTCTACAGCCGAGGCTAAGGATGAGTTCTATGAAGACCTAGAGGCCAGATCAGAGAGGTACCTGCAAGGGAACACCTGTTCTTGCTCTGGGACTGCAACGCCCAGAATGGCGCAGACCACACCTCCTGGCCCGGTGCATCGGCCGCTTCGGCATCGGCAAGTTCAACGAAAATGGACAGCAGCCACTTGAGCTTTGCTCCTTCCTTGACCTCTGTATCACGAACACCTTCTTCCACGCCACACCAGAGACTGTCCTGGAGGCACCCCAGATCCTGTCCCTGGCATCAGTTGAACTTTGTGATCACCCGAAGTTCCTTGCTCAACCATGAGCTCGTCACCCGTAGACATCACAGTGCTGACTGCTATACCGACCACTCCCTGGTCGGCAGCAGGGTGCGTCCTTGGCCCAAACGAATCCACTGCTCCAAGCAGAAGGGACGTTCTTGAATCAACACGCTATGATGTCAGTCCCAGAACGGCGTGAACGCTTTGCCAGAACCATTGACAAGGCCCTAGAGGACTGCCCAACGACGGAACTACCTCCGTGATGCCACCTACCGATCTGCCTCGGACACTATGGAAAGAGAATGAGGAGAATGAAGACTGGTTCAAAAACAGGAATCGTGAAGATGGAGCCTGCTACTGCTGTTAAGCGAGCCCCTCCTCAATCACAAGAGAGAGCAATCAAAGAACATGCTCACCCCCTCTGAAACCTCGCAACGACGCTGTTACAGATGGTATGGCGGTGTCTGCAGGTGTTTGACTGTTTGACTCTCACTCAGAAATTACGGGTGCATGCACGACTTTTCAAATACACATACACACACCCACTCACACGAATGTTGACAGCCAGGCAACAGAACAACACTTTTTGTTTTGTTTATGCTGCCCGAGCCATCAGACAAACATATAATATAAATGCAATAACATCAATAGGTCGGCACGCCAACCATGAGGCGTACACACAAAATATGTCTATATATAACGGCTATCAACTACCGCTGCTGGGTCCAACGACGACGAAGACGACGACAACGACGACAACGAAAGCGATGAAGACGACGAGACGATGAAGAGGACGAAGACGACGAAGATGACGACTACAACGTCAAGTCAAGTCCGACACAAGACTCAAAGAACTTCAGAGCTGTGGCTAAAAAAACAACAAAAAAACACTAACACACTCGCGGCGTCTCTGCCGGCGACGAGGTGACAGTCTCACACAGGAGCTGTGGCTCACACTCAAACACAACGCAGCGACGGCCTTGCCAACAGGTCGCTGGTTCAAACTCAGGAGCGGCGCTCTGGCTTGGCAGCAGCGGCGTCTCCAGCCCAACTGGCTCAGCGGGTAGTCGGTCCGGGCGCAGTGGCAGGTAGGGTGGTTATCGGCACTCAGGCCGACCTCTCCACGCCGACAAAAGGCGGAGAACAAGGGGGTAGTACGTGGCGACGGCCCCGACCCTCAGTAAACGGGAGCCAGTCCCCTCAGTCCAGGCAGCACTTCTACCTGGTAGAAACTGATTAACTACCTTGATTATCATGGCTACTATTCATTACAATCACGACTACATTCATATTCATTAGCCACATCATATTCCACTACAACTTGGGACAAACATCAGCATATTCAAAGTGTCCAGTACGACAATTAATCGTCGGACTCCTTCCCAGTCAAGAGCAGTGTCAAGCAAAGGTGTGTGCTCGCTCTGACAGTCTTCAGCATCTTCTTCTCCTGCTGCTGCGCTACGCCTTCTGACAGTGTGAAGAAGGCATCCTCCTCTACACTAGGGGTGACGGAAGCCTCTTCAACTTGACACGCCTCCGAGCAAAGACTAAGGTGCGGAAATTCTTCATCATGGAGATGCTCTTCGGAACGCTGCCGCTCTCACTGCCCACACCAAGTAAGCTCTAAAACGGCTTATCACCTGCTTCGCTGATGCCTGTACCTAGTTCGGCCTCACCATCAGCCTGAAGAAAAACAAACATAATGGGCCAAGACGTCAGCGGCACTGCCCGCATCTCCATCGGCGATCACACCCTCAAAATGGGCGACGACATCACTTATTTGGGCTCTACTATCACAAGCAATCTCTCTTTGGACGCCGAGCTGAACGTGCGGATCGGCAAGGCAGCAAAAGTGAAGGCTCTTCTAGTGAAGAGAGTCTGGGACAACACCATGCTAACGTCAAACACCAAGATAAAAGTGTACCAAGCCTATGTGCTAAGCACTCTTCTTTACGGAAGCGAAACACGGATCCTGTTCTCTCAACAAGAACGTAGACTGAACGCCTTCCACCTGGGCTGCCCCAGAAGACTCCTGGGCATCACTTGGCAGGAAGGACGTCCAGACCCAGGCAGGGACACCTAGCATGTTCGCCATGCTGACACAAGGACGCCTCTGCTGGCTTGGCCACGTCAGCTGTATGGATGACGGTCGCATCCCCAAAGAACATGCTGTACGGCGAGCTGCCTACAGACTCCAGACCAAGGGACAGCTCGCCCTACGCTACAAGGATGTATGCAAGCACAACTAGAGTGCGGGCAGCCTCGACCAGCAGATCTGGAGACAGCAACTTCAGACCTGTCGGCTGGCGGTCAGCCATCAACTTCAGACCTGTCGGCTGGCGGTCAGCCATCAACTTCAGACTTGTCGGCTGGCGGTCAGCCATCAACTTCAGACCTGTCGGCTGGCGGTCAGCCATCAACTTCAGACCTGTCGGCTGGCGGTCAGCCATCAACTTCAGACCTGTCGGCTGGCGGTCAGCCATCAACTTCAGACCTGTCGGCTGGCGGTCAGCCATCAACTTCAGACCTGTCGGCTGGCGGTCAGCCATCAAGGCTGGCACAAAACAAGCGGAGCAGGGAGAGCGCCCAGTGGGAAGAACGGAGGCGCCTCAGACGGCAAAGAATGGCGTCGGCACCCACAGACACTCATGATTAAGACTTCACATGCAGCAACTGCAACAGAGTCTGCACCCACAGACACTCATGATTCAGACTTCACATGCAGCAACTGCAACAGAGTCTGCACCCACAGACACTCATGATTCAGACTTCACATGCAGCAACTGCAACAGAGTCTGCCACTCAAGGATCGGCCCCGTCAGCCACAGCAGGCGCTGCAAAACCACCATTGACTGATAGTGGCGTGGCATCATTGTCTCTCCAGACAGACGGATGCCATTATACCACGTGTGTGTGTGTGTGTGTGTGTGTGTGTGTGTGTGTGTGTGTGTGTGTGTGTGTGTGTGTGTGGTGTGTGTGTGTGTGTGTGTGGTGTGTGTGTGTGTGTGTTGTGTGTGTGTGTGTGTGTGTATGTGTGTGGAAGAAGCAGAAGCAGAAGACAGTGCCAGGGAAAAGTGATCATGAAACCCATACAAACATGAACTTTTTTAAAAGTAAGAGATGGACACACACACACACACACACACACACACACACACACACACACACACACACACACACACACACACACACCACACACACACACACACACACACACACACACAGAGGCAGCACGTACATCCGCATGTACGACCGCTTACATGAACGCACACACACACACACACACACACACACACACACACCACACACACACACACACACACAACACACACACACACATATATATATATATATTATATATATATATTATAAGAGAGAGAGAGAGAGAGAGAAGAGAGAGAGAGAGAGAGAGAGAGGGAGAGAGGGAGGGAGGGAGAGAGAACACACACACTCACACACACACAGAAAGAGAGGGAGGGAGAGAGAACAAACACACACACACACACCACACACCACACACACACACACACACACACACACACACACACACACACACACACACACACACACACACACACATACGCACACGCACGCACACACACACACACACACACACACACACCGCACACACACACACACACACACACCACACACCACACACACACACACCACACACACACACACACACACACACACACACACACACACACACAGGCATGCACATCAGCATGTACGCTCGCTTACATGAACACACGCACACGCACGGGCGCATTGATATTCAAGGTCCACTCTCAGTTATGGTTGCAGCAGGGGCGAGATGAGGGGCGGGAGGAGAGGGGGGTGGCGGGGGGGGGGGAGGTGTAGACAAACGTCAGAATCAGCAAAGTCTGTGGCACTAGCGCATTCGTTTGCACAACAACATCAGACCAAAGCCAAGGTAAATGTGAATGTCTCTCTCTCTCTCTCTCTCTCTCTCTCTCTCTCTCTCTCTTCTCTCTCTCTCCTCTCTCTCTCTCTCTCTCTCCTCTCTCTCTCTCTCTATCTCTCTCTCTCTCTCTCTCTCTGTCTTTCTCTTTCTCTCTCTCTGTCTCTCTCCTCTTTGTCCTCTGTCTCTCTGTCTCTCTTTGTCTCTCTTTCTCTCTCTCTGTGTCTCTCTCTCTTTGTCTCTGTCTCTGTCTCCTCTCTGTCTCTCTCTTTTTGTCTCTGTCTCTCTCTCTGTCTCTTTCTCTGTCTCTCTCTCTCTCTCTCTCTCTCTCTCTCTCTCTCTCTCTCTCTCTCTCTCTCTCTCTCTCTCTCTCTCTCTCTCTCTCTCTGAGGTGACGCACGGAGATGTGATATTGCAAGAAGACACAAAGGGAATGGTACAGCGCTCAGTGAGTTTAAAATTGGACACAAGACAAACATGGTTTAGTCCAAAAAATGTACAACCAAAGGAAAATGAGGCCCTGAAAGAAAAGCTAATGGAAGCGGAAGACCAATAGAAGATTTACAAGACGAAGTAGCCAGTGTAAAGAAAAACTCTTACAGCCGAGAGAGAAGCACGAAACAAAATAGAGTATATCAAAGGCGCGACTCCGTTCGATTCTTGGGAGTGGACAACAAACGGACAGGAATCAGGGCAGAGAGTGAGACAAAATTGTTGTCTATCATCCACAGAAAGTTATCTTTTAACTCATATTGGAGCTTCGACATCTGTGTTGCCCATCGTGTTGGGGTAAGAGGTGATCGACCGAGACCCATCGTCATCAAATTCGTCACCCGTAAACACAAGAGTGAAGTTCTCAGCAAACGGAGATTCTCAAAGGAACAGGCATGGGAATAGTGGAAGACCTTACCCCCTTAAACATGACTCGCCTCAACCTCGTGAAGAATCACAGCAACGTCAAAAGCTGCTGACCAAGAAAGGCAAGATTCTTGCTATTCTGAACAACGAAAAGAAAGTCCGTGTTCAAAATGGTGACATGAGTGTTCTGAACAACGCCGGCAGTGACGTGGCCAGCCCAGACGCTCTCCCCAGACAGCCGACCCCAGCGACAGAGGTTCTCGGGCCTTGGGCCGTCCACTCCTCCAGCACCCCCAAACGTGGTCCCCAGCCAGCCAACCCCCGCAGCGCCACACCAGGAGTGTGCAGCGTCCAGCCTCCCTCCAGACAACTCCCTCCAGCCAGCCTCCCTCCAGCCAGCCTCCTTCCAGACAGCCTCCCTCCAGACAGCTTCCCTCCACAACTTCCCTCCAGCCAGCCTCCCTCCAACAGCCTCCTTCCAGACAGCCTCCTCCAGACAACTTCCCTCAAGCCAGCCTCCCTCCAGACAGCCTCCTTCCAGACAGCCTCCTTCCAGACAGCCTCCCTCCAGACAACTTCCCTCCAGACAGCCTCCCTCCAGACAGCTTCCCTCCAGACAGCCTCCCTCCAGACAACTTCCCTCCAGCCAGCCTCCCTCCAGACAGCCTCCCTTCAGCCAGCCTCCCTCCAGACAGCCTCCCTCTAGACAATTCCCTCCAGCCAGCCTCCCTCTAGACAGCCTCCCTCCAGACAACTTCCCTCCAGACAGCCTCCCTTCAGCCAGCCTCCCTCCAGACAACTTCCCTCCAGACAGCCTCCCTCCAGACAGCCTCCCTCCAGACAGCCTCCCTCCAGACAGCTTCCCTCCAGCCAGCCTCCCTCCAGACAGCCTCACCCAGACAGCCTCTCTCCAGACAGCCTCCCCCAGAGAGCCTCCCTCCAGCAGCCTCCTCCAGCCAGCTCCCTCCAGACAGCCTCCCTTCAGCCAGCCTCCCTCCAGACAGCCTCCCTCTAGACAACTTCCCTCCAGCCAGCCTCCCTCCAGACAGCCTCCCTCCAGACAGCCTCCCTCCAGACAACTTCCCTCCAGCCTAGCTACCTCCAGACAGCCTCCCTCCAGACAACCTCCCTCCAGACAGCTTCCCTCCAGCCAGCCTCCCTCCAGACAGCCTCCCTCCAGACAAGCCTCTCTCCAGACAGCCTCCCCCCAGAAGCCTTCCTCCAGGCAGCCTCCCTCCAGCCAGCCTCCCCCAGACAGCCTCCCTCCAGACAGCCTCCATCCAGACAGCCTCCCTCCAGACAACTTCCCTCCAGCTAGCCTCCCTCCAGAAAGCCTCCCTCCAGACAGCCTCCCAACAGACATCTTCCCTCAGTCAGCCTCCCTCCAGACAGCCTCCCTCCAGACAGCCTCCCCCCAGACAACTTCCCTCCAGACAGCCTCCCTCCGAACAGCCGACCAACAGAGAACGCCCTCTTGTCCGAGGAAGCTGGAGCAGCCGACGTAGCGGTAGGTTCAGCATGAGGACCCAGGAGTCAACACCCCCCAGTCCTCACGCTGTGACTCCGGCAGCAAGGATGTTTTGTGCACCCCAGGACAATCAAGAAACATCGTCTGACCACCAAAACCTCAGTACGTCTGTAAATATAATTACTATTATTATTATTATTGAAGTTGTTATTTTCCCATTCACCATATTTGTCATGTTCTTCTCCCACTATTGTTACTTCTTTTTCCATTCCTTTTCAGTCATCTTGCTGGTGCTGTTGTATAACTCACTCACTCCCCTCCCACCCACCCCCGCCCTTCTCCGCTTCCTCCGCCCCCTCTCCACCCGCCCTCTTCCCTCACCCCGACTCCCTCCCCATCTCCCCTCTCCCGCCCACATCTTTCCCTTTCCCTAATTGCCAGCTACATGTGTAAATTGGGAAAGAGTATTAAATAGACAGATCATGTGCCAAAGGTTTTCCACAATACAAAAACAACAAGATGCGAAGCATATAAACGTACTCCAGTTTTCCAAACCGCTTATAAATCGCCAAGTGCTTTGTGAGATAAGAAATAAAGGCAAAATAACGGTTTTAACCGTTATTTAACCGATGTACACTTTTGAAACTGATATTTTAGTCCTCACTGGGCTAAAGCCTGTGTACATACCAAATTTCATCCAAATCGGACAATATGTCAAGAATAAACGGTTTTTAACGTTCAGATTTTGAAACACTGCATAGAAGTGCCATTTTTGTGTGATAACCTTTCTATATACCAAATTTCATTAAAACCCACCAATATAAAAATATAACGGCAAAATAACGTTTTAACGGTTATATAACCCATATACACTTTTGAAACTGGTATTTTAGTCTTCACTGGGCTAAAGCCTGTGTACATACCAAATTTCATCCAAATCGGACAATATATCAAGAATAACGGTTTTAAACGGTCAGATTTTGAAACACTGCATGGAAGTGCCATTTGTGTGTGATAACCTTTCTATATACCAAATTTCATTAAAACCCACCAATATAAAAAATATAACGGCAAAATAACAGTTTAACGGTTATATAACGCATATACACTTTGAAACTGGTATTTTTAGTCCTCACTGGGCTAAAGCCTGTGTACATACCAAATTTCATCCAAATCGACAATATATCAAGAATAACGGTTTTAACGGTCAGATTTTGAAACACTGCATGGAAGTGCCATTTGTGTGTGATAACCTTTCTATATACCAAATTTCATTAGACCCACCAATATATAAAAAAATACGGCAAAATAACTTGTTTAACGGTTATATAACCCATATACCCTTTTGAAACCGGTATTTTAGTCCTCACTGGCTAAAGCCTGTGTACATATCAAATTTCATCCAAATCGGACAATATGTCAAGAATAACGGTTTTTAACGGTCAGATTTTAAAACATATATAAAAGTGTCAATTGTGTGTGATAACCTTTCTATATACCAAATTGCATTAAAAATCCACCTATATATAAGAAATAACGGCAGAATAACGGTTTTTTAACGGTTGTTTAATCCATTTCAGCATTACATTACTGCATATGGACAGAGGCACCGATTTATCACAAGATCATCCAAACCGCTTAAAATTTGCCAAGTACTTTCTGAGATATTCCATAAAAATGAAAAAACCGTTACAGGCCGTTACAACCGTTAGTAACGGTTATAACGGGCAAACTAAAATATCAGGCATCATCCGTGACCCATAATGAACATACCTGCTAATTTTCATAAAGATCGCCAAGTACTTTCTGAGATATTCCATAAAGAAGAAAAACCGTTACAGGCCGTTACAGCCGTTAGTAACGGTTATAACGGTAAACTAAAACAATCGGGCATCATCCATGGCCCATAATGAACATACCTACAAATTTTCAGAAAGATCGGCCCAGTAGTTTTGTCTGGAGCAAGTGGAACACATTTTGACCACAGACACACACACACACACACACACACACACACACACACACACACACACACACACACACACGCACACACACGCACACACACACACACAACTACACACACACACACCACACACACACACACACACCACACACACACAGCATTTCTTCGTTCCCGTTCTAAAGTACTCCCATGTTCTATAAGAACTGGGAGTACAAAAACAAAACAACAACAAAAATCAAAATCAGGTTACGGTGGTTCCAGATCAAAATTAATAACAGGACTCTGTAACAAATTCCATTCTTAAGAGATGCAAGTAACGGACAGCAACTTGTGTTATTTTTGTAGCAGAGAAAAAGACACGTGTTTCGCTATTTATGGGAAATGTGTGCATGTTCAATCATTGTGGACTGAATTTGAGAATGCGTAAAAAGTAAATGTACACATTGTGATAAGTTATCGCTGAGTTCTTGTCTGATCCTTTTTTGTACTCCCAGTTCTTAAACAGGGAGTACTTTAGAATGGGAACGAAGAAATGCTGTGTGTGTGTGTGTGTGTGTGTGTTGTGTGTGTGTGTGTGTGTGTGTGTGTGTGTGTGTGTGTGTGTGTGTGTGTGTGTGTGTCCGTGGTCAAAAATGTGTTCCACTCGCTCCAGACAAAACTACAGGGTCGATCTTTCTGAAAGTTTGTAGGTATGTTCATTATGGGTCAAGGATGATGCCCGACGTTTTAGTTTACCGTTACAGCCGTTACTAACGGCTGTAACGGCCCTGTAACGCTTTTCTTCTTTAGGAATATCTCAGAAAGTACTGTCGATCTTTCTGAAAATTTGTAGGTATGTTCATTATGGGTCACGAATAATGCCCGATGTTTTAGTTTACCGTTATAACCGTTACTAACGGCTGTAACGGCCTGTAACGGTTTTTCTTCTTTACGGAATATCTCAGAAAGTACTTGGCCGACCTTTATGAAAATTAGCAGGTGTGTTCATTATGGTCACGGATGATGCCTGTTGTTTTAGTTTGTCCCGTTATAGCCGTTACTAACGGTTGTAACGGCCTGTAACGGTTTTTTCACTTTATGGAATATCTCAGAAAGTACTTGGCCAATTTATAAGCGTTTGCATGATCTTGTGACAAATCAGATGCTCTGCCCATATGTAAGTGATGTAATGCTGAAAATGATTAAACAACCGTTAAAAAAACCGTTATTCTGCCGTTATTTTGTATATATAGGTGGATTTTAATACAATTTGGTATATAGAAAGGTTATCACACACAAATGGCACTTTTATATAGTGTTCCAAAATTTGACCGTTAAAAACCGCTATTCTTGACATATTGTCCAATTTGGATGAAATTTGATATGTACACAGGCTTTAGCCCAGTGAGGACTAAATACCGTTTCAAAAAGGTATATGGGTTATATAACCATTAAACCGTTATTTTGCCGTATTTTTTATATATTGGTGGGTTTTATTGAAATTTTGTATATAGAAAGGTTATCACACACAATAGCACTTCCATGCAGTGTTTCAAAATCTGACTGTTAAAAACCGTTATTCTTGACATATTGTCCGATTTGGATGAAATTTGGTATGTACACAGGCTTTAGCCCAGTGAAGACTAAAATACTGGTTTCAAAAGTGTATATCGGATATAACCGATAAACCGTTATTTTGCCGTTATTTTTTATATATTGTGGATTTTAATGCAATTTTTGTATATAGAAAGGTCATCACACACAAATGGCAACTTCCATGCAGTGTTTTCAAAATCTGAACGTTAAAAACCGTTATTCTTGACATATTGTCCGATTTGGATGAAATTTGGTATGTACACAGGCTTTAGCCCAGTGAGGACTAAAATACCAGTTTCAAAAGTGTACATCGGTTAAATAACCGTTAAAACCGTTATTTTGCCTTTATTTCTTATCTCATAAAGAACTTGGCTGATTTATAAGCGTTTGGAAAACTGGGAGTACGTTTATATAAGCTTCGCATCCTTGTTTTTTTTATTTTGCTGTCCAGCCTCTGCACCACCTCAGCGGCAGTGCAACCAAGCCGTCATTCCGACACCCCGTCCACAGCCACAGCCTGGTCGGCCCCGCCGCACCGGAACCGGCAATCCACAGGGAGCAGTCATGTCAAGCCGTCAAGAGGCAACCCACCGGAGGAGACACTGCACTGCTGCCGAGTCACTTCGGTGGTGTTCAGTGGCGCCTGTTCTGATCTAACATACGCAGGACACCACCTACTTAGCCCCCTACTGACGACAATAATTGCTCAGTCGCGGAGCCGGCGTGAGTGAGCTCTCCCTGCGGAGGGCGCCACCACGTCCGTCCAACAACAGCCTCCATGGACTCGCCGATACCGTGACCCCGACGGAACCAATCCAAGACAACAGACATGGAGAGGACATCGAAATTGAGGTTACCATGAGAGCAGGGCATGAAGGGCCAGAATTTGAGACATTTTTTTAATGCTGATCGATGAGAATGAGGATGATGAAGATGATGCTACGGATTTCCATTTCGGTCTGAGACTGCATGACAGCCCTGTACTCTACACTTCCTTTCATAAGAGGACATAATAAGGAAGAAGGGTGGCAGAGTGGTTAAGACGTTCGCCTGCCAATCCAACGTCTGAGAAGTGCGTGAGTTCGAGCCCTGCCTTTCTCGCCCTTTCTTTCCCAGTTTGAATGACAAATCGAACTGAACGTCAAGTCCATCGGATGGGGTTCCCCACTGCCCTGGCGAAATTGATGTAGATTGAAGATAGCCGCCTGGTATTTTTTACCAAGCCACAAAAATTGTCACTTACTGTTATCGTGTGCCATCCTCCGATGGAAATGGAGGACACGTATCAACATCACATGCATCATGTGTGAGAAACTGGAGGAATGGATGAGATGAGTGAAAATGGGTGACTGATATTTGAATGGTACGGGAAAACGACTGAATGAGCGCCAGTAGGCTGCTCTCGGCCGGCTCTACCTGGATAGCAGCCCGTTGAGTGAGTGAGGTAGTGTGTTTATTGTAAAGCGCTTAGAGCTTGGTCTGTGACCGAGGATAGGCGCTATATAATATACCCAACTATAATAATAATGATAATAATGATATATCCCGGCGTCAACCAGGCCTGAGAGATACAGGCACCTGCAGTGTTGGTCAGCAAATTGGAGCAACACTCTCAGAAACGCATCCATTAAGTGGATGAAACTCGACTGTGTGGTCCCAGTCTTCCCAACTGAGTCTGCAGCAAACTCAACTCTGGGTAGGAGCCGGTCGTTGTCTAATCCTTTTTAGTTGCGACAAAAACACGAAGATAGACGACGGGCTTAGTTTTATCCTTTTACAGGCAAACTATTTTGTTTACAATTGTCGAATAAACAAAAGAATACCAACATTGCTGGCCTTTTTGAGACAACTAAAAAAATTAATAGAAAACTGACAGATATGTTCACGGTCTTTCACCGCTTTTTCGTCTTTTTGGAATATCTCAGAAGACTTGGCCGATCTTTCTGAGAATTTGTGGTATGTTCATTAGGGTCACAATAGTGCCCGATGTTTAAGTTTACTGTTATATCCGTTACTAACGCTGTAAACAGCCTGCAACGGTTTTTCTTGTTCATGGAATATCTCAACAACAAAAAATACTTGGCCGATCTTTGTGAAAATTAGCAGGTATGTTCATTGTGGTCACGGATGAGCCCGATGTTTTAGTTTACCGTTGTAGCCGTTACTAACGGCTATAACGGCATTGTGACGGTTTTTCTTCTTTATGGAACATCCCAGAAAGTACTTGCCCGATCTTTGTGAAAATTAGCAGGTGTGTTCACTATGGGTCACGGATGATGCCCGTGTGTTCTAGTTTACCGTTATAGGCGTTACTAACAGCTATCACGGCTCATAACGGTTTTTCTCTTCATGGAATATCTCAGAAAGCACTTTGTCGATCTTTCTGAAAACTTGTAGGTATATTCATTATGGCCGACGGATGATGCTCGACGTTTTAGTTTACTGTTATAACCGTTACTAACGACCATAACGGCCCATAACGGTTTTTCTTTTTATGACATATCTGAGAATGTACTTGGCCGATCTTTCTGAACATTTGTAAGTATGTCCATTATGGGTCATGGATGATGCCCGACGTTTTATTTTGCTGTTATGCCGTTGCTAACGTCTATAACGGCCTCTAACCGTTTTATTCTTTATGGAATCTCTCAGAAAGTATGCAACCGGTATTTCTGAAAATTTGTAGGTATGTTCATTATGGGTCCACGGATGGTGCCCGACGTTTAGTTTACCTTATATCCGTCACTAACGGCTATAATGACCCCTAACCGGTTTTCTTTCTTTATGGAATATCTCAGAAAGTACTTGGCCGATCTTTCTGAAATATGTGTAGGTATGTTCATTATTGGTCACGGATGATGCCCAATGTTTAGTTTACCGTTATAGCCGTTACTAACGGCTATAACAGCCCATAACGGTTTTTTATGGAATGTCTCAGAAAGTACTTGCCGATCTTTCTGAAAATTTGTAGATATGTTCATTATGGGTCAAGGATGATGCCCGACGTTTTAGTTTACCGTTATAACTGTTATTAGTGGCTATAACGACCCATAACGGTTTTTCTTTTTTATGAATGTCTTAGAAAGTACGTGGCCGATCTTTCTGAAAATTTGTAGGTATGTTCATTATTGGTTACGGATGCCCGATGATTTAGTTTACCGTTATAGCTGTTACTTACGGCGCATAATGATTTTCTTCTTTATGGAAAATCTCAGAAAGTTCTAGGCCAATCTTTCTGAAGATGTGTATGTTTATTATAGGTCACAGATGATAGCCGTGTTTTCTAGAATAGCAGAGAAATGTAAATATGCGGGTCAAGCTCACCAAATCTTATTTTGCACGAAAACCCCCCTTTTCACATACAAATCACGTCCATCACATATCAGTTTTGGCCAAAATCAACACCTGTTTCACACTAAGATTAACACCTCAAAAACCTCTAAAATTGACGTAATCGTTATTTTAAAACGGGATTTCCGTGCAGAATAACATGGGTGATCGTGAACCCGCATATTTACATTCTCTCCCTCAGCTAAGTAAAGCCTTTAGTTAGCTAGACAGAGCGTTCCTATAAGAACGTTTGACCTAGTTTACTACACAGCTTTGTAGGCCAAACGTTCCTATAAGAACGTTTGACCTAGTTTACAGGGCTGCTTTGTAGGCCAAACGTTCCTATAAGAACGTTTGACCTAGTTTACAGGGCTGCTTTGTAGGCCAAACGTTCCTATAAGAACGTTTGACCTAGTTTACAGGCTGCTTGCATGAGCGTTCTTGTAGGAACGTTTGACCTAATTGCTAGTCCTGTAAACTGGGTCAAACGTTCCTACAAGAACGCTCTGTCTAGACCACTGCTGTGTTCCTCTTTTTTCAACCAGGCTTACAACTGCTTGGCAGAGTTACAGCAGTTATTGCTGTAGCCGAGCTTTTATGGCGGCTCTAATCGCCAGTAGTACATCCGTCATTGTATATTTGGAGCATTTATATGGAGACAGTGCTGCTACACACTACTCCTCTCCATACTGGTAGATGTACTAAGGTCTGCCTAACCTATCTAGTTTGTTTGCCAGAATGCCCGAAAATCGTTATTCAGTTGCATAAGTCTAATTATACTTTGACGTTTAATATACAGTTCAGCAATGCTGATCCCTAACTTGTGGAATTTGGGATAGGGGTAAAAACATATTGAAATCTGAATAAGTTTTCTGACATATGAATCAGACATGCCCACCTGCGCCTTAAGAAATGAACGCCATGTTTGAAGCGATTTTGCTCTTTCAAACATGGCTTTAGCCGTCTCAAGCCAACGTCCAACAATTAACGCGTGATGGATTGTTTTGCTTTTATTTTGTTTTATCAACATAGCACCGCTTTTTAGAAAGGGAACCATCTCATCAACAGTTAAACATTTATGATAATTAGCCACATCTAGTTCGCTAATGTCATTTCATTTTAACATCTTCCTTAACCAACAAACCTTTAAGATAGTCGTGCATTTCCAAAGCAGTCAGTTCGCATTTTTCCTTTTCTCCGCCTTCTAGAAAAGCAATGCTTCTTTTCGGTTTCACTGGTAGAAACATGCTTCGCCTAGTTCCTTTTTTGACAAATACTCTAACATGCAGTTAAAGTAAAACTTGTGATCTTGAATAGCGCGAACCTGTTCTTCAGTAAACCTGTTAGCCATTGTTAAAATAACAGCTAAACACAGTAAGCTTAGTTGGTAGAGCACAGTCAAACACACAACCTTCTCGAACGGCAGTCAGTTAGAGAATGGTGAAATCCACCTCTGCCGCATGCGCATTGATTATAGATTTTCTAGAATGATTACTAATGATAACATCCCCTATGAGTTGCACCATGCAGGAAAAACGCATTTTGACAATAGATTTTTATAGAATGATTACTCATGATAACGTCACATGTGAGTTGCACCAGACATGGAACATGCGAGACTGATGCGACAATAGATTTTTATAGAATGATTTGCACACGGCCGCGACACACGCGAATCGTTCACTTAGTCAGCCGCCCTGTTATTGATCGTTTGACGGGGCCCGTTGCGTGTGTGGTGTGTGTGCGAGCGTTTTGCCCTGCAAAGCAATGCAGTAATCAAGTCAAAACGATCTGTGGCTGATTGTCCTAGTTAATTAAACCACCCCCTGCCCACTCACGCACACACACATGACTTCTTCTGATTCTTGCCTAAAACGAGAGAAATAACATGGGTGAGCTTGAACGAACATATATTTTACATTCTCTCCCTATAATATAAAAATCTAATGATTTACAGCACGCTCTTCTACCTCAACACTATTAATAAATCAGAACAGACAACTGTTTTTCCGTCTTGATTAGTTATTTTTACATCCAATGAATTTATGTCTAAGCTAACTAATTCTTTAAATTGACTGCCTCCATCAAACCTGTATAGCTGATAATCGCAAACCCTACCCCAGTTGACGGCAGTGCCGCAGAACTGTAGACGGGTAACCATCAAACAAATTAGTATTTGTTTTTAACTGTTGTAAATGGACATACAACATTGGGTTTTACGAGAAAATCGGATGCTCTATTACCTAAATACTCATAAATGCCCCATTCTACAAGGCCGTGCGTGCTGAAGCTATATGTTTTCTCCACTATTATAAAAGCCCAAAATTCGAGCAAGGCTTCTAGGAAAAACGTACTCCCTTCTTTCTTCTGGAAAATACATAGTAATTATAAGATTTGCCTCATTAATTTTTAACTTAATGCCAAAATTGCTAAATATTCTTTTAAAGAACAAAAGTTGTAGTAACCATCAGGTATTTTTAAATGTTTTACTAGATCGCCTTGCCCATCCTTAACATCCACCATCATTCTTAGCTCTTCAGATATGTTAATCCATTTTACTTTAAAACCAATTTCTTTAAGGGCAATCCTATAATTACCTTGCCTATTGTCAATTGGGTACGTTAAGAACACACTTTATTTTGTTGGGTTATAGAGATGTACATCTTTTTTATAACTATTTAAAAAATTAATTTAAAAAATGGAACCTTTTAAATATAACGAAAGTGCCACTTACAATGTAGGAGCGTTTTTAAATCCCAAATCTTTAGACTTCAGCAATCTAACTATTGCAGTAGACGAATCATAACGGCTTCCAAGTCAACTTGTAAACCCGCTAACTAGATATTCAAATCCACCAATAAATAATGATAGAGTGCCATCAGCATGGACATCCCGCCCTATGACGTTTTAACCAGAATCAGTTAAATTTTGCCGTTTACTGCTCAACCAACTGGCTGCGGTGTTTCATATGCAAACCATTTAAACCATCCCAATCTTTTAGTAAGGTCAGTATATAACTTTCCAAGGGTGGTACAGGACTGCTCTAAAGGCAGGTGAAGACAGTGCTTCTCTGGGTCCTCCCCAGCACCTTCGGGTGTTCTTTTTCTTCTTGCCTTAACTAGGCTGACCCTGGAGAAAGGTTCCAGTGACGTGGGGAAAGACCCACTGACCACAGGAAAGTCCTGTTGACAGTGGAAAGACTACAACTTTGGATTCTCTCTTAAGGGCATATAAGACCGTATGGCGAAAGCTTGGCTGTGTCTGGAGTGGCACTGTCTTCATCTGTCCGTGGGCAGGGGTGTGTTGGGTCTGTGGGGTGTGCTCGGCAGCTGGAGGTGGTGTTTTTTCGCCGGGGGCTCTGCAGTCATGAAATACGGCTGGTACACCCATGGGATGCTACTTTAAGGCTGTTATGAGCTGCATCCTGTAGTCTAATTTACCTCTGTTCAGGAGCAGTTATGTCCCTTGATATCTTAATGGAGTGTCCTGCGCGTGCCTGTACCCATCGTCAACACAGCGCAGGCCTCCAAGGGTGGTACAGGACTGCTCTAAAGGCAGGTGAAGACAGTGCTTCTCTGGTCCTCCCCAGCACCTTCGGGTGTTTTATTTTTCTTCTTTGCCTTAACTAGGCTGACCCTGGAGAAAGGTCCAGTGATGGTGGGGAAAGACCCACTGACCACAGGAAAGTCCTGTTGACAGTGGGAAAGACTACAACTTTGGATTCTCTCTTGAGGCATATAAGACCGTATGGCGAAAGCTTGGCTGTGTCTGGAGTGGCACTGTCTTCATCTGTCCGTGGGCAGGGGTGGTTGGGTCTGTGGGGTGTGCTCGGCAGCTGGAGGGTGGTGTTTTTCGCCGGTGGGCTCTGCAGTCATGAAATACGGGCTGGTACACCCATGGGGATGCTACTTTAAGGCTGTTATGAGCTGCATCCTGTAGTCTAATTTACCTCCGTTCAGGAGCAGTTATGTCCCTTGATATCTAATGGAGTGTCCTGCGCGTGCCTGTACCCATCGTCAACACAGCGCAGGCCTCCAAGGGTGGTACAGGACTGCTCTAAAGGCAGGTGAAGACAGTGCTTCTCTGGGTCCTCCCCAGCACCTTCGGGTGTTTCTTTTTCTTCTTTGCCTTAACTAGCTGACCCTGGAGAAAGGTCCAGTGACGGTGGGGAAAGACCCACTGACCACAGGGAAAGTCCTGTTGACAGTGGGAAAGAACTACAACTTTGGATTCTCTCTTGAGGGCATATAAGACCGTATGGCGAAAGCGTGGCTGTGTCTGGAGTGGCACTGTCTTCATCTGTCCGTGGGCAGGGGTGGTTGGGTCTGTGGGTGTGCTCGGCAGCTGGAGGGTGGTGTTTTTCGCCGGTGGGCTCTGCAGTCATGAAATACGGGCTGGTACACCCATGGGGATGCTACTTTAGGCTGTTATGAGCTGCATCCTGTAGTCTAATTTACCTCTGTTCAGGAGCATTATTCCCTTGATATCTTAATGGAGTGTCCTGCGCGTGTCTGTACCCATCGTCAACACAGCGCAGGCCTCCAAGGGTGGTACAGGACTGCTCTAAAGGCAGGTGAAGACAGTGCTTCTCTGGGTCCTCCCCAGCACCTTCGGGTTTTCTTTTCTTTTCTTCATGTTTATTACCAGTTCAGGCGAATACTAACTGAACTACAAGTAGCCCTCCCAAACGACAGCCCGTTTAATCCATTCAACAACCAATGGACAATAATGCATATGAAAGAATCTGCAAACGAATTTAACATTGATCCTTCAACTGATTTTAGACAAAAGTTAGATCGCAATCATGGGTTAGGCACATTGTATTTGTGGGGTCAACATAGAGAATATGAGTATGACTACTGGCCTGACACACCTCTTTCTCAACCAAACAAACCAGTTCGATTGGGAGCTATAGTACAAAAACATTATAGTGCTGGGCAACATTTATCTTAGATGAAAGTGAAGGCCTAACAATGCCAGGAGTGCAAAGACTCAATGACTCCATACGGACGTACGTTTGGAGTCTATTAGGAGCACAAGCACAGACTAAATCTAGCATAGTAGATCAATCTACAGGCTTAATGCCAGAAAACAATTTCTAGTTAATTTAGAAGATGCTATTAACTCAGCTGTTGATTTGCCTGCCAGCATACAAAGGTATCAAGACGTTCTTGCACATGCTAGGTCAAAGGTTGACTTTGTTGTAGCCATGGATTATACATGCTGCCCTCTGACCTTAGACTACAGATGGGCATGATACAGAATTATAACAATGAAATCCTCATAGCTGGAGAAGATCAAACTTAGGGCACAATCAAGGCTTAAACACAAGGCCTGCTCCATCCATTTAAAAAAAGTACCTAACCCTGAAGAAAGCGATCCAGTTATAAGCGCCCCACAGCCAGAAAGCAGCCAGAAAGCACACCACTGTTAATGTACCTCACACTGACAGCCACACTAGCGAAAAGACAGCCCTTGTGTATTTTTAACTTTTACTGGATTAGCCATACTTTATTTCACTAAAAATTAATCCAGCAGCTAGCACTCCTAACGTCCACAGATGGTCAGCCATATAACCAGCAACTTTGCCTATAGTAGACAAAACGCAACTAACAACACTGCCTATTATGCCGGCAGAGCATCAAGCGCTTTGACGGCTAACTTCTTTAATAGGTTTGCTAGATGATGCAATTGTTTTCTAATCCAACTTTACCAGGCTGAGTGTTGGAGGAGCTACTGACCCCGTTGATACACTGCCGGTTAAAGCATAAAACGAGTGTAGAGATAGCAAACCCAACAGCCGTTAATATGCTAACTATTGTAATCCCTGTTCTCTAAACAGAATCCTTATTCTTTCAGCTAGCGTAGTGTTTTCATAAAGTATTTTGTTTATAGTTTCTCTTATTCTGCTTGTTTGCGCTGCTAGCTGCGCTCTGTTAGTAGACAACGCTTCTAAATTAGCGACCTTTCTAGCATTAAATCCTGTATTTTCTGCTGTATTCTAGCCTTTTCTTCTCGCCCTAAATTGTTATCATCTGCATCAGCCAGCTTATTTTTTTCTTCTTCTATCTCTCTATCCAGCTTACTAAGTTTTGCTAAATTGAGCTCTAGTTCTTCCCTTATAGTTGTAAAAGCATCCTTATAACCATTAAGTTCACGCCTAAGCCTAAAGTTTTCACTCCTAAGAGCCTCAATTTCACGATCAACGATTCAGAGTTGTCAATTGTTTCTAATGTTTTTCTGACTGTCTCCTCACTTAAACTCGTTTCAATTTCTGCTATTAGTTCATCTGCTGTTCGATTTAATTCTTGAAGAGGTATGTTTTGTATTTCAGATTGTGTTGGCAACTCTTGCCCCAAGTTTTGTAAAAGACTAACGGCTTCGGGCCTTAAATCGCCAATAAAGTTTAATTGCCTTTGGTCAACAGCAGGGAGATCTCTAAGAATTGTAGCCCTGCTTAAAAACAGGGTTGGGTCTGGTTTTGCAGTAAGCCGTACACTCTTTCCTTTACTGGTTCTTACATACAAATGATTATTTTTTATCTGTTGAAAAATCAGAAACCCTAAGGGCTCCTGGCTGCTCTCGCCCCATATGGTCATATAATGATTCAATTCTATCTAGCAATCGTATTTGGCTTAACCATACTCCTTGGCCTGCTGCCGCTTCTTCAAGCTCTTCTTGCAATGAAGGGCCCAGTTCTGTTTCATCTTCTTCTTCAATAGGATCAATGGGTCAAAATCTTCAGCCATATTTTTTATTTATATTCTTTTTTGTTTATAAAAAAATGAACTCATACGGTTGCGACCTCGATCCATACAGAAGAGAGAAGGAACCCTATGGCGTAAAAGGTATAAGGCAAACTGTAATTAGTGTAAATACTCCATCAACAGTTCAACCTGGACAAGATTTAACAGTCAAGTTCCCTGATCTTGCACTGACGATGTTATAATGCCAGGCACTGCTAAACTATCATTCAAAATAGATATTACATCGACAGATCCTAATGCTACTGTTGTTGCTAATTTGGGTAGGGCTATCGTTAATCATATAGTAATCAAACTGGAGGGTACAGAAGTCTTTTTACTAACGAGGCAGACATTTTTGCCCTCTATTCTGATCTATGGCTTCCTAAAAAAGAAAGAAAAGAGAAAGTTTATCAGGAATACAAAGCTCAAACGGTCTCAAGCACAGGCTTAAAGCAGGGGATGCAAAGGGTGATGTTATAAAAAAGATGATGCAGTCGCAGAAGCATTTGGCAACAGATTCTGCATCCCTCTAGATTTTGAACTGTTAAAGACGCATATGCCATATTACCAAGGCGCACAAAAAGAAAAACTTACTTATCATCTAACATTTAATCCTAGCGATTTGTCGGTTCTGTCTGAAGATCCTTTAGCCAAATACACAGTTAGTGACATTTCTCTTGATTTGATGTTGTTACTAACCTGGACTGGCCAGAACAATCTTAACTCAGTATAAAGTAAAACGGTTATTTATTATGAAAGAGTTATGCACTCCATTACAGAAAATAGAAACAAGCGAGACACTCTTTGGAACATACATCTAAATCAGTCTCTGAAGTCTTTAATGTGCGGCAGTGAAATATGTCAAAATTGGGTCATTTTGGCTATTTTAAGATTTTCACATTTTTACTAACTACAACGTGTCTATTTTCATATTCCATACTTGAATTGCACTGAAATGATGTGATTTTGAAATAAAAATGCTTTTAAAACCTAACCCATTCGTGTTTTGCGTTCGTTTGTGTCATAAAATTTGTCAAAAGATGATTTTCCGACCTAGAGACAGGCATTTCTTCTTCCCGAACCTCGTCATGCCGCACATCGTAGGAAACTAGATTGTCTCCCCTACACCATACAGCAGAGCATTTGCCACCAAATTCCACTCAGTTCCGACTGGAAGTCGTTTTAGATCATTAGCATATGACCACATTCTCCTTATATGGAGAATGACGCGGAAACGAGCGCCTGATTCGTTGATTCGGGTCACGTGACACCCTCGAGATTGCAAATGGCGTTGTTTACATCGTGTTCGATCGAAGACCAGAGTTTTAAAAATGGCTCGTGTAAAAAAGTCTACTATTCAGTCGGCTAAGAAAAGCAAGTCGAAGCGAAAAACCCACCTCGCGTATGCAAGGCAGTGCAAAGCTTCGCAAGAAAGGGAAGATCGACGAGAATTCCAGCAAACATCCAGCGTTGAAAGATGCTTTAGCGATCTAGAATGGCCAACGCTGCAGACTCGCAGGAAAAGAGCGGACTCACCATGTTTTACAAAATACACCATGGCATGGCCTGCATCAATTCCCAGTACTTCCCCACGTCAGCCAGAAGACGTTCTTAAGGCGCCCCACCACCTCCACTATGACGTCCCACAGAGTCGTACTGAATACCGTCATAAATCCTTTTTCCCAAGGACCATTCCGAGTTGAACAGCCTTCCTGCAGAGACTGTGTCGCGCATCCCTGGCTGCCTTCCAGCCAGGATGGCATGCCTCCAGTAACCCTCCCCAACCCCCCTGCCCCTCCACCGCCCCCCCCCCCCCCCATCACTGTTCACTAACCCCTCCCCCAAGAAACCCTCTCACTCCCCCTCACCCCCCCCACCCCCCCCCCCCCCACCCCCCCTGTCGCTGTTGACGGATTTGGCAATACCCTGGATTTTGAAAACCTTAATATGTTTCACTCGAGCGGAACGGAAGCTTTTTCTCCAAAATTAGTGCGGCTGATTCATCTAACTGTAGATGTTGGCTGCCTAAATACAAGAAGAAGAAGAAGAAGAAGAAGAATCGGCCCTGAGCATGACCCGCGTCAGTGCCTCAACAAGCCTGCTTCGTGTTCGTCAGTGCCATCACATCAACACTGTTCAGATTCTGTGTTAGGTGGTAAAACCCGCACACAGTTCAAACACCAGTCATATGAAGCTGTCAGAAATCTGGAGAGTGCCTCTACATCAGCCTTTGGTGACTGTGTCGAGGAGAGCACATCGTCGAAGCGAGGGATTGTCGACTTCAGCTGTGTTGACAGATTTGTGAAAAAAACTAAGTTGCTCCCAGTGCAAAAAGAAACGTTTTTGTTTCAGAACTGATAGGAAGAAACCATGTGGGTTAGCTGTGCACGGATATGTGTACTGTTATAGCTGTGAACAAGCTGTAGAGGGCACAGAAGATTTTTTAGCAGAGAGGAGTGGTGGAGAGATGAAAGATTACACTGTCAACAGGCAAGCTGTGTATTCTGCATTAGTGTGTGGTTTGGGAGCAACAACTTTCAACAAATTTTGTGAAAGCTTGGATCTCCAAGGACTGCCCCACAAAACTTTTCACAAGAAAGCAGGCAAACTATACAATAAATTAGAAGACTTTGAAAGATACTTTGCACTCACAGCAGAGTATGTGAGGCAAGTCCATGCACAACATACCGGCACCCCCTTGGCCCTGATGATGTGCTTGACATCAGTGTTAGTTTTGATGGCACTTGGCTAACCAGAGGACACAGTTCTCATATTGGAGTAGTGTTGTGTGGTGGATCTTCTGACAGGGCTGTGTCTTGATGCTCATGTCATGTGCACCTACTGTCAAGTGTGTGAATCCACGGGGAAGAAACTGTATGCAGAGAACCCTATGGAGTATCCTGCATGGGGGTTCAACATCTTGAAACATGTGACAAGAATTTTACAGGTGAGCTATATTTTTTGTCCTTTTTTTGCATTATTTCAAGTGTCTCAGTTTTGTATTGACAGTATGCTTGAAAAAAATTATGAACACAAAATCAAACAGAAAACTGAAAAGCATGTGAACTACTTGAACACTCACACACACACACACACACACACACACACACACACACACACACACACACACACACACACACACACACACACACACACACACACACACACACACACACACACACACGCACACACACACAGAATCAAAGAAAGTCTTCCAGATTTATTTTTGTTTTATTTGGTTTTGATGTCAAGTTATGTGTGTGACTGTGTGTGTGAGTGAGTGTGTGTGTGTGTGTGTGTGTGTGTGTGTGTGTGTGTGTGTGGTGTGTGTGTGTGTGTGTGTGTGTGTGGTGTGTGTTGTGTGTGTGTGTGTGTGTGTGTTGTAAATCATGAAAGCAAAGTTGTACATTTATGTATAAAAATGCATTCACTCACACACATACACACATGATAACAGGCATATCAGTCCTGTAACATTGTATCAAACTTTATGTGTACAGGATCCTCTGGCATGATGGAGGTGGAGGCAGCTCGTGTGATCTGGCGGCGCTCAGTGGAAACGCTACAAACTGCGATACACTGTCCTGCTGTCAGATGGGGATGCCAAGACCTACAATGAGCTGACAGCCATCAAGCCTTACGGTGATGAGGTGGAGATTGAGAAGGAAGAATGCATCAATCATGTCAGCAAGCGGCTTGGTTCAGCTTTGCGAAATCTAGTGGCGGATTGTCGCAAGAAAGGTATCACCCTTGGAGGTCGTGGCCGTGGTAATCTAACACAGAATGCCATACGGAAGCTGACCATCTACTACAACCGTGCCATCCGCAAGAGTAGCAGTGCTGAAGAAATGAAAAGGGCCATCAAGGCTTCTCTTCAACACTGTTATTCTACTGAAAGCAAGCCCCAGCATGAACTGTGCCCTGTGGGTGTTGACTCCTGGTGCTTCTATCAGGCTGCTCTGGCTCAACGTCAGGTTCCCGGGTCACCATGACAAGCTCATCCCCCACCCCTCTCAATTACAGTAAACTGCACCAGCACCTGGAACCCATCTATGAAAGGCTGACAGACACTCAGCTTCTAAGCAGGTGTGTTGCTGGCAAAACACAAAACTCCAATGAGTGCTTGCACAGCCTGATCTGGTCCCGCTGTACCAAGGACAAGTTTGCCTCACGCCGGCGGGTGATGTTTGCAGTCTACACAGCCATCAGTGAGTTCAACTTTGGCCCTAGTGCTGCTCAGGACACTGCCAGCTTCTTTGGTTTTCAAAGAGGAACTCACATGAAGAGGCTAGGGGCAAGCAGGCAGCAGAAGAGGGAGAGGAACAGCGTCAAGTTCCAGAGAGACAAGGCCAACAAGCGGCGGGACACAGTTCGAGCTGCCCGACTGAAGAGACAGGAGGAGCTGATGATGCTGGAAGGGGGCCCTGCCTATGCTGCAGGGCAGTTCTGACTGTGTGGTTTTGTGCTGTGGGGCGGGCTGGGGGATCTGAAACTTGTAACCAGGTCTGTAAGTAAACCATGTCTGTGTCACTGTGTTTGTGCTCCTTTTGTCTGCGTTTTTCTCATGTTCTGTTTTTTTGCTCCGCATGCTGTACAAGTATTAAAATTTCTCAGAAACTGTCTATTCAAATCTAATGAAATTTGGCACATTTGTACATTGTTGTCTTATTGACATTTTATAGAATGATTTTTTAAAAATCTGTTTTATTTTTTATTTTCATGATGTCGATTGCATGATACCGCTGATAATTTGAGGCAATATTTTCTGAAAAATCATTAAAAATTAATTTTGCACAAAATCAAAAATATCTCTCTATTAGAATGTAAAGATACTCATAGTGTACATGTGTGCCAAAACTCATGGATCTGTGATGGATAATACCTGAGTAAAATCATTTCGTAAAAATCCAATATGGCGGAT
The DNA here is from genome assembly GCA_018398815.1 of Conus ventricosus. Classification (NCBI taxonomy): domain Eukaryota; kingdom Metazoa; phylum Mollusca; class Gastropoda; order Neogastropoda; family Conidae; genus Conus; species Conus ventricosus. The sequence continues at coordinate 40,944 of JAFLJL010018194.1, forward strand.
GTTTATCTTGGTTGCCAGGCAACGGTAAAAAATAAGGTTGATTTGTTGGTATATTTTGTGTTAGGACGCATAGTAGTATCAATTCAAATGACAAAAATGTCTTATTTCCTAATTCTGAAAATTAGATTTTACTGCCTCACATTGCCTTAAAATGAATTTTGTTTTTGTTTACTGAAGAAACAACTCCTTTTTCAGAGAGAATCAGAAGCGTTTTATAATCCAAAAATTGAGAAGGTCGACTGTGTAATAAATGGCAAGTCCGATCAGTTGTATTGGGGTCGCGGACTTTTACCTCACCAACACTTTGATGAAATAAGAAAGTTGTTCGCTGGGGGTAGGCAAAGGGATCCTACAGTTGATCGTGTATGTAAAAAACTTCGTCTTTATCATGTAAGACTCGAAGACTACTTAATAAGTAAATATGGGCTGTGGTTGGACTTTAGATCTACATTTGACAACAGATTGTTTGAAAGTGGATGTATGTTTTTTATGGTTTGTGATGCTCAGTTAAACATTGAAGAAAACAGACTAAAAGACGCGGCTTTATAAAATGCAGAAGAAATATTCTAATAAAAACAGATGGATAGCTTGAAGTTTCTGCCAAAAGATCCGCACTGTTCTCTTATCTGTGGGATTACAGGGTGTGGGAAAACTGTCTTCGTACTTGACTTGTTACAAACATATACAGGTTTCATTACGAGCACATTGTTATATTCTGCACGACCATTAAACACAACAAGTCTTAAAAGAAAGGAAGTTTATTTGGACAGACGATAATATATTTTTAGTTGATCCTAGCGACAAGCTGAGCGACTGTTTAGAACAATACTATAGACTTTTTGAGGGAACTGAACGCTGTTTATTATTGATGACTGTTCAGCTGAACGAGACATTGTTAAAAAAAGAAAAGCTCTGTCAAAGCTAGCCTTTAGTGGGACGCCACGCCTTAGTTTCTGTGTGGCTCTTAACTCAAAAATATAATGCTGTCTTAAAAGACTTTCGATCGCAGTTAAAATCGGTTGTATTATTTTCCCACTAAGGACAAAAGATAGTTTTGAAGAATGTTTAAGTGAAAATTAAATAATAAGGGACAAAGATGAGTTTAAAAACATAAAAGAGCAGTTAGAAACATCTAAGCACGCTAAGCTATGCTTACGGACTGACCCCCCAGTTCAATACGTTTGTTTATTGTAGATTGTTTGTTATTAATTGCTTATAACAATTTGTTTATTATAATTTTCATATTATAAAAAGAATGTCTCGGGGGCCAGAACCAAAAGCGGAGCTAGCTCCTAAATGCACTGCAGTAGAGCTAAAAGACCTAGCAGACACAACTGAGTTTGATCTAATAGGAGTGCCAGGAATGTTTATGGATTTGAGTACACAGATGACGGGGTTTACAAACGAACAGAAATTGAAGACAAAAAACGACAGCAATATCCTACCCTAGAAGAGATAAGAAATTTAAGGGCAAACGATGTTGGCAAATATGAATACAAACTTCATAAAAGAGAGAATGCTTGGGCGTTGCTTCCTGAAATTGTTTGGGAATTTAAAGTTTGAACTGCGAAGCCCTAATGTATACTACGATAAGAAAAACAATTTTAGAAAAAGCCTTAAATGCGGGCCCCTATCTTGTTAGCTTAGTTCCAGGAACACAATAGAAAAAACAGATTGAAATAACTAAGCGGGGTTCTAAATATATGCTACAGAGAAAGAAGTCCTTAGCTGAAGGGGGGGGCGACACTGCCGGTTTAGAATTTACCCAACGCTACAGGTACTACCTAGGCAAATGACGATGATTTTTCGCATATTTATTACTCCGAGGGAGGGTGATACTAGTTTGCCAGAACATACGTTAATCAGAGGTGTACAAATAAAGGCTGAAAACTTGGATGCCCCTCTTAGGTTAGTATTGCAATTACTAAAACGGAGATGAAATAAACGCCCTTGCATCATCTGACAAGGTTACTGTGATGGTTGACAAAGACAAACTAACAGTGCTCGACTTTATTTTCATTAAGTATGTTGATTTTATTGCGTTTTACTCTGTTAATGAAGTGCTGCCAGAAGGATTAATAAAAAGAGTAATCTAAAAAATAATTTTATTTAAAAAATGGAGGTTCAACAGTTTAGGTTAGAGCAAATAACTGAACTTCAAAAGGAAATAGAAAGCGACTTAGATAAGTATAGGTTACTAGAAAGAAATATACTAAAGCTTTAAATACTCTTTCTTATGTAATTACTGGTTCATCGGCTGTAGCTAGCGTAAGTGCTGGGTCTAGTGTGCTGTTTTAGCCACTGGAGTTGGGGCGCCAGCCTCTTTAGCATTAGGGGGTCTGGGTTTAGGTTTAGGCGCCATGTCTATGGTTGTAAGTGCTTTTTTAAAAAAAAATTAACTCCTAAATTACAAAAGCACACTGCCATTGTAGCCCTAGCATCAGCAAAACTTTGTTCATTAAGATTAAAAATAAGCAAATCATTACAGGATGAAAACTTTTACGGACAAAGAATTTCAGAAGCTTATGGCTGATGGTGAGGATTATAGACGACAAAAAATTGAACTTCAAAAGGAATGGAGAAAGACTTTTACTTCACGACAGGTTGACACTGATGCAATTAAACAGAACATTGAAAAACAAACACATGATCAGTTAAACCCAAAATAGAGCAAAAAAAAAATAATTTTAACAAAAAATAAACACTATTTTTTTTGTTAGCTCACTGTGTTTGGCGGGACAACTTGCAGCTCTTCACGAACAAGGATCTTTTAGGGGCAGGCTTTTTAGACGAGAGAGTCTCTCTTAAATAATACACGGGAGGGGTTGTTTTCATAATTTTTTTCAACTTCATATACATCTATGCTCCATATAGGATCTGTAGCTCTAATTCTAACATCACCTTCTGCCTCTCCAGGAGCATACAAGTATCTTACTTTTAGCCCAAACGGCAAGAGTTTTGAGTCCCCTGCACATCTTCAGTAATGCTAATTTTTTTAATTTGATTGCGTTTACTGGCTTAAGGCCTGTTGCTTTAAAATTTCTTCATTGTTCATGGCACGTAAGACTGATGGCAATCTCCTAACCCATTCTGTGTTGCGCGTTCTGTCCATAATTTCTCTGTGATATTGGTAGGTAAACAGGCGTTCAGCTAGATTCTTATTAAAGTTTTCTACTAGGGCTGTGATCGATGGTTGCCTGGATCCCTCTTAACTGTAACATGATTTTTTAAAAAACAGCTGGTTTACAGAGCCTTTAAACTCTTTTCCATCATCAATTTGAATCATCCTAGGATACTTTAATGGACCTCTCATGTATATTTGTTGTAAAGCCACAGCACAGCAGTTGAGCTTTTATCTGTTAAAGGCTCAGCGTCTTTGTATCTTGAAGCCATGTCAACAACTGTCAGAGCATACTTAAACTTTTTTCTTCTAACTTTGTCATGTGGAAGATACAGCAAGTCCATCTGGTGGGTGTCATTTGGAGCTGAGTTAACAAATCTAGGCCTTATTTTTCTTTTTGGGGCAGGCAAATATATTTGCCAAATTGCTTGTTTTGAAAACCAGTCTTTCGCATCTGATTCAGACACTCTAGCAGCTTTACTTAGTTTTTCAATAGCAGTCTTTCCTTTCCAATACCCTTTAGGAGAATAATATATTTTGTACTTTGTATTGTCCATAAGAAGGACTGTATTTTAATTGGATTTTAAATTGTTTGTGCAAGAATATAGATTGCTCCATAGCACCCACAATAAAACCAATTTCTGCTATGTTCTGTCTTCTGATGGTTCATAAAAGTCAGACAGTTCTGGAGGCAGTGATGTTTAGAAACTTCTTTCCTGTCACTAAGTAATACTCATTCATTGCCTCATCAACGTCTGTAAATGTTGTGCTCTGCAAGTCCCTGTTCTCTTAACTTTTTTATTAATAAAGTCTAAGTGAGCAATTCGTCTTTTCTCGTTAGCATCTCTTGCCTTAGCTAAATCTTCTATTGCTTTGTTATGGCGTTCTCTTTCTTCATCGGACCTCAATTTACTAAACATATAATTGCCTCCAGAGAAGGCCAGGGCATTAACAATAGCTCCTCCTACCATCATAACTACTCCTGCCATCTTTTTATAAATCAATATTTTCTTATGAATTAATCTTTCTATGTATTAATATTTTCTGGGATAATCCCCTGTGTAACAAGAAAGTCTTTTGACGCAATCCTGCAGTGATTACAACTATAACCTTAACAACGACCTCAATGTCTAACCTTCCTAGGTCAGCCGGCTTCATTTTAAACATGTTTTTTTGATAACATGCTATCGCCTATACTAAGGCCGCTAATTACAGCAGAATGGTAAATCGTATTGATAATCTTTTTTTCACTCATCTTTTTTTAACTAAAAAATAATTAAAATAATCATAACACGAAAGGCTGTCTATGTGCTTTTTAATCAAATAATCTTTTGTTGTTAAAGCTAAAAATAAGGTTGCAACTAGTTTTGGCGAATCTTCTATCTTTCCCATGTTGGGTGGTTTTATTCCTAACAAACATTTTGCAAGGGTTGAATAGACTATAACCCCGGCCATAGGCACTGCATAATTAACCAGCGTTAAACTCATGGTTTTAAAAGTATTATATTATTTTTTATTGCTTTTTAAAATGGATTGTGGCGAACTATTAAAGTGTGAGGAACAAGCAGACTACTCCGTAGACAACTCCCATAAAGAAAGATTTATACTCTCTGGCCACGTGTGGAAAAACAAACAGTATTTAGGTGTTGAAATAAGTATTGAACAGATTCAGCAATTGTCTACTTCAGACGTGAGAAGTACTACACTAGGTACGAAGCACAGCTAGGGTCGAAAATGGTTAGATCGGTAGGACAGACAATGATTAGTTTATATGCTAAGTTAGTAAGTAAGATGGCGCCAGTTGATTCAGAAGAAGATTTAAAAATATGACTTATCACAAGATCCGGGTTTTTAAACAGGACCCTAGAAACTCTTGCATGTGACATGTATTACAAATTTGGGACTATGTTATGTCCATTCATCATGGGATTAATTACTTTTAATCATATTAATTTTGATTATATTAAATTTAATCACAATAAAAAAAAAAGAGCGATCAGGAGAAGAAGACGCCGCAGGACAATCCGCAGGACAGACCGCAGGAGCAGAATGCGCCACAGGTGAATGTGCCACAAGTGAGTAATGTTACTAAAACTAAAAATCCTGGACGTATTGAGGCTGGTCGTAAACTAGCTGAATGGAACAGACTAAGAAAAGCAAACCAATCAACAAAACAAAAATTATTAGATAGTAATACAGCATCGCCGCCAGCAACAACAACAACAACAACAACAACAACAACAACAACAACACAATCACAAACAAACGATAAGATGTATTATTATGTATTTGCTGCTGTTGTTGTTGGTGGGGGAGTTTTAGCATACAAATACGTAACACCATACTTAGCAGCAAAGTTACAAACCCCACAAAACAGTAAAAGAAGAAGAACCAACTTCTGCAAAAAAAGCGCAACTCCTGCTGTAGACCCATTTTCTATGGAAAGTTTTTAAGAACTAAATCAAGTACAAGTTAAGAACTAAATAAAGTACAAGTTAAGTTAGTTATAGAAAGTACTTTTTAAGTTAAGTGCAAGTAAATTACAAGTTAAGTGTAAGTAAATTATAAGTTCTTGTCAAGTACTAGTTAGGTTCTTAATAAGTACTAGTTAGGTTCTTAAATAAGTACTAGTTAGGTTCTTAAATAAGTACTAGTTAGGTTCTTAAATAAGTACTAGTTAGGTCAGTTAAGTTAATCTTTTTAAAATTCTCCAATGCCCTACAGCATATGAAAACTCAGGACTGACATAAGTTCTCTTGTTATTGTTAGAGACTAGTGATTTTTTGTTAACTGCAGTTGTGTTTACTTGATGAAGAGTAGAGCGCAGATTAACATTTGTGTGATGAAATACTTTGTTTTCAAAGAGAGCTTGCTTGTAGTCATCGTGAGATATATTTTTTTTGACAAATTCTTTACTTATGCCTTTAGCCTTCTTCATTACAGAATCTGGCTGGCAACGCTATACATCTTTGACTGCAAACCAACATATTCTTTTATAACTGTCCCATTAAGTTCATCCTTCATCTTTCCAATTACTTTCTTGTTCACAGTTGAATGTAAAGGACTGTCTTTTGGAAAAGTTGCATGTGTCATACCACCATCAGCTCCTTTAGCTACTTCTGTTTCTAAATCCTTATAGAAGTCTTCTGTGGGGACGTCTAGAATAAAAGAGTCAGTGTCTGTGTAAACGACTCTTGCTTCTGGGTACTGCGTTTAAAGTAGTCGTACAGAAATTCTAACATTAATAACTTTGACAACTCTAATACAGTAAAGCTGATAAACACCAGCTTGTCCAACTTAACAGCCTTTTTCTTCCCTCATAATGCCAACCAGGTATCGTTAAATCTTCTAAAGTCTTGATAGTGGGTTTAGAGGCAAACTTAATTGCTTGGTTTTCTTTTGTAACTAATTTCACATCTTTACGTTTGTGTGGATTCTCCATGGTTTTGCCAAAACAGCTGTTGTTCATTAGTTAAAAAAGTCTTTTTCTGAAGCATCAGTGGCTTGGGTTCTAAGATAAGTATTCTTCTTGATGTACAGTCTCATAAAGGGTTCTTGATCACATATAATTATTCTGTGAACAGCTCTTAGTTTCAGTCCATGCCTTAAGTAAAACTGTAACAGTCTGTAATGACAAAAATACTTAGTTTTGTGGCGAAGATTGGAACAAGTTTAGGCGGTTCGATGGGACTCATCTTTAATCTTTCTGCGGCTAGGGGTAATCGTTGTGGAGATCGTGTAATTCTTTAGGATATTCTAAGTCTACTTTAAGATTAGTCCTGCTGGATTATCAGCGTAAGCTGTGACAACATACCTAACACAGTATTGACATCATTTAGGCCCTTTTATCATTTTAAAGTTACGTAATTGAAGCGGTTTACTCATAGCCCATCCATACAGATTGTTGGCGTCTAAGTACATTAGATAGTTAGATGGTTTAGTTGGATCATAATCATTCTAAATATTGTTGTTAGCTTTGCAGTAAGGAAAGTGAGGCCAGCTAATACCTCCCTCAGCCCGTCTTCAATCATCTGAAGTGTGGGCAGATCAGATATTAAGTCAATCTGAATGTTTGTAGACTTCAAGAAAGCATCCCAAGAAAGGCCGGATGCAGAGATGTAATGTGATGAGTCTAAGCTGTAATGTTTCATGCATGTAATTCTGTAATTTGAAAGACGTCTGCCAATAAACACACGTCAGCCAATAAATATTGATCATGATAGTCGCCCATTGTTTCACAGTGTAATTCTGTCCAGGCTTTCTGAGCGTATTCATATTCAGAGTCAGTTATGCCTTTCCCTGTAAGCCTAGAGTAAAAATCGTCTTTATCTGGTAGCGCCGGCTCGTCAAAACTTTTCCCCCAGTTCATGTATTCATAAGGATAAACTCCTTTACGCACTAAAGTGGATCAAAATATTGTTTAGTGATTGGAAAGTCTTGTAGCGATCCTGCTAATTTATCCAAACTCCCCATCAGATGTTGGGCAGAGTCATAAAAGGATAAAGAGTCAAGAGTAAAAGTCATGTACTTTTCTGAAGACTGTGCAATGCAGCTAACCCTCTTATATTCAGAAGTCACTGCTTGCATGATGAAATGAGAATCGTAGCCCCGCAAGTTATGAAAGAAAATAGGCAGTTTCCATTTTTTGGGGGCAACCTTAAGTTGAAGATTACAATTGTTGTGCGCGCCCCTCTGAATTTTCCAGTAATGTGATCGTGGTCTCTTACTGTGTCCCCCTAATAATTCTCTGCTACATATCCAGCAGTGAGTGGCTGAGTCATAACGTTCTTGGGCTTCAGGAGTCATAACAATTCCTGAAAGATTTAGTTGGTTGGAGTAGTGATTGCGAACTTGTTTCATCTGCTCTAAAAATCTACTGGCTGCGTTGGGGCCTCTGTAAATCTCTGGGCGTGTGTGTGCCCCGTCTGACCTAACAACAATAAACGCATAAGAACAGATCTGATGGTGGGTTAATAAGGTTGTTTTTTGTTCTTGCTGTTTGTGGACCGTAGTACTGTGGCAAGATTGATTCAAAGTCCGCATAAACCACGTACGGACTCATCTGCATTTTGTGTAAATTTTTAAAACTAACTTTAGACCCTGGTTTAGGTGTGAGGAGTTCGGTTTCACAGTCTACAAACTTTTACAACGTTTCTTATGCTGGCAGCTTCTTCTATAGTTAAGATTCTACCCAGACACCTTCTACAAATATCTTGTTTAGATTTATGCTTTGATGTATATTCTAACAGTCTGCTTATTGTTCTGAGTAATACATAATAACTCTTTGTACTACTTTAAACAGTATCAAGTCTACATGTTTGTTAAGTGGTTCACCAAAAATAGGAGCTTTTGGAGAAATCCTTAGAGGCACTAGATTAGCTTCTACAGCCCATGTGTATACGTTTACAGTGATTGGTTTGTTTTGCTCTTCAAACTGAGATATACTGTTTATACTTACTGGAAAGGTTATGTTATTAAAGTTCAGCTCTTGTTTGTATGCTTCATAATTAGAGACTCTTTCTGCGTTCTTTATAACAGGATGTAGATGCGCTAAAACACACCACATAAAACACATGTTTTTCAGGATTTTTTATGTTTAAGACTGCTCGTTTTAAAACTAACTCTCTTGGAAGAGGAAGTAAGAATTGCCAACTATAGGGTATAACTTTGTTTGTCTTAATCTGATTCAAGGACTGTTCCTTCAGACCAGCCAGAACCCCTTAACTTTGCCTCCTCACTTGCATGGTTAAACTGTGTAAGCATGTAGTCGGCCCAGTCAGAGTTAAAGTCGTGATAGCTGATTACTTCTTTCTGTTTAGTTGAAACCCAGACTGGCATGTTAGTATCATCAGGCGTTATAATCAATCAAAACGGTCAACAACACTTTTACTGGTGGTTCGGGTTGAAGAGACTCTGGGATTTTAGAGATAGCATGTGCTACGCTTTCATGAACATTTGTGGGTCCATGTCTACTTCGCTAAACACATTGCTTAATTGTTTGCCACTACCTTTTACCAGTGCGCTGGCTGGCAGTTTTTCAAAATCAGACGCGTTTGTGAGGCTATTTTTTTAACTCAAATATTTAAGTAAATTAAAAAAGTAAATGTATATAAAAGTAAGTAAAACGCGCTATTTTATTCTTCACCTAAGCTTGCAACACTTCAAGACATGTTTAACCTTACAATAACACCTGCTAATATTTTAGCTTTTTCTGAATCACTACAGTTAATGTTCATCACTTTGATTGTTTCGTCAAATAGTTCACTATGATCTTTTATTATATTGTTTCACAAACATTCTCAAAACCAAATTCACTAAAATCAATGTTTAACACTTTCATTGTTTCGTCAAATAGTTCATTACAATTCTTTAAATCAGATTCACTGAGTTCGGCAGCCATTTTTAAATCTAAAAAAATAAATAATTGTAATTGTAAATTCAGCTGTTATTCATAGTCTTTTCTAATCGTAAAACCTGATCTTCATTAAAGCGAATAGCTACCCCTTCAGGGGCGGTAGAAACAGTCAGATTAACATCTTCAGGAGCCATATTATCAACTAATATGGCAAACAACTTTACAACTGGTTGGGGCCAAGAATCTGGTATTTTACTGACAGCTTCCAATACACTTTCTCGCATGTCTATTCGATTAAAAAGATCAGTAATTAATTCTTCAAACCTGCTCTTTAACTCTTCTATATTGCCCTCTCTCTCCCAATCCAACTCGTAAAGTATATTAATAAGTTCTGTAGCTACTTCGGGCTTCATTTTTAAACTCAAATAAAAAGGACATTTAAAAAATTTATTAATTCTGTAAACCCTTAATTTTATGTTCTCGGAGAGAATGTAAATATGCGGATTCACGATCACCCATGTTATTCTGCACGGAAACCCCCGTTTTAAAATAACGATTACGTCAATTTTAGAGGTTTTTGAGGTGTTAATCTTAGTGTGAAACAGGTGTTGATTTTGGCCAAAACTGATATGTGATGGACGTGATTTGTATGTGAAAAGGGGGGTTTTCGTGCAAAATAAGATTTGGTGAGCTTGAACCCGCATATTTACATTCTCTATAGCCATTACTAGCGGTTGCACCAGCCCAAGACGGTTTTTCCTCTTGTCTGTCTGTCTGTCTGTCTGTCTGTCTGTCTGTCTGTCTGTCTGTCTGTCTGGCTGTCTGTCTGTCTGTCTGTCTCTCTGTTTGTCTGTCTGTCCGTCCGTCCGTCCGTCCGTCCATGGTCAAAATGTGTTCCACTCGCTCCAGACAAAACTACTGGCCGATCTTTTTGAAAATTTGTAGGTATGTTCATTATGGGTCACGGATGATGCCCGATGTCGTAGTTTACCGTCATAACCGTTACTAACGGCTGTAATGGCCTATAACGGTTTATATTTTTATGGAATATCTTAGAAAGTACTTGGCCGATCTTTCTGAAAATTTGTAGGTATGTTCGTTATGGGTCACGGATGATGCCCGATGTCGTAGTTTACCGTCATAGCCGTTACTAACGGCTGTAACGGCCTATAACGGTTTTTATTTTTATGGAATATCTTAGAACGTACTTGGCCGATCTTTTTGAAAATTTGTAGGTATGTTCATTATTGGTCACGGATGATGCCCGACGTTTTTGTTTACCGGTATAGCCGTTACTAACGGCTATAACTGCCCATAACGGGTTTTCTTCTTCATGGAATATCTCAGAAAGCACGTGGCCGATATTTCTGAAAATTTGTAGGTATGTTCATTATGGATCACGGATGATGTCCGATGATAAAGTTTACCGTTATAGCCGTTACTAACGGTCCATAATGTGTTTTTTGTCTTTATGGAAAATCTCAGAAAGTTCTTGGCCGATCCTTCTGAAAATTTATCGGTATGTTCATTACAGGTCACAGATGATGGCCGATGCTTTCCAGAATAGCCATTACTAACTGTTACACCAACCCAAGACGGTTTTTGCTCTTTATGGAATGTCTCACGCGTATTTAAGATGAACTTGGAGTAAGTTTATATGCTTTGCATCTTGTTATCTTTTTGTTCATTTTTGAAACATTAATATTTGGCTTCATTGTCCATGAATAGACGAAGGACAACAAGCGCTTAAACATATGTGCGTCTGGGTTGACTAACAGATGAGACAGCACGGATCTTAATGTCTGGGTTTTGTTGTTCTGTCTAGTGATATGTACATTTAAGTGCTTGCATGCGCCTAGTGTTTTGTTGTTCTGTCTAGTGATATGTACATTTAAGTGCTTGCATGCGCCTAGTGTTTTGTTGTTCTGTTTCTGGCTTCGGTAGTGTTGTCTGGGATTCTTGTTTTCTTGTTTTCCCTTTTTCTCCTATTTTGTTTATTTATTTATTTTTGTTTTGTTTTGGTGAAGGGAATGTATTGTCAAAGGTTTCTTAATCACAGCAGCTTACACTCATTGAAGATATTTGTTGTTGTTCAAGAGTACATTGAACAGTTACAAGAGAGTACGCATGTTCGCATGCTATTGTTTATCACCAACAATTTGACATTTATTAAGATTGTCTGCAAGACAGTATGATTCAAGTATGTGAAAGCTACCATACACCCGGGGCAATATGAAGTTGCTATTGTTTATCATCATGTATTAAAATTGTCTGCAAGACAAAATGATTCAAGTGGTGAAAACCAACACACATCTGGGGGAATATGAAAAGATAACGCTGCGTGACATTTCGTTTGTGGTCAAAGAGTAGATATATTGCTGACCTGGATTTATTTACGTTTAAGATGAACTTGTTTCCATTTGCGTCACAGCAAAGGATCAGATACGCTAGCCCGGGCAGCACCTCAGGTTAAGTTTCAGAATCCAGCCAGAAATAAAGGGATGTGTGCAGTTTCACATACGGAACATGGAATAAAACCCAACCTATCTCTACGTTTGGAACTTTTCTGATGATGCACTATCTTCATGTACTGAAGTATTGTGTTTGTAGGTTAAACGACATGCATTCTTCCTTTGTTGCAACTTGAGGGAGGGTCCCCATATCAGAGCTCCCACACGAGCGATGATGACGTCACTGACGCCATAGGTGAGCACGCAGCCCACAGTAGAGGCGGAGATGTGGCCGCCCTGTTGGCCTGCCACAGTAGAGGCGAAGTCAGGTGTCCTGTTCTCGTGGGCTGGACACTTCTAGTCCAGGACATGTAGGCGTGTCTTCAACGCCATGTACATCCTTGTGGACAGTAGCAAGGGACTCTCATCCTGCCTGAACACTATGGGCTCCTGGGGATGCTTTCAGCGGTCTTTAAAGCGTCGGAGTGACCAATCACAGTGTCTTTCCTCAGATGCCAGCTCCGAGACCAGCTGTGGACGTCCATCCGTTGACCATGCGGACCTCACGTCTAACCCCCTCCGGGCTGAGCCATTATCACGATTCCTGGACGCCAGGCAAGTCTACTGTACAGGGCACTTCTGTCTTTGAGACCTGTCCTATAAGGGGAGACCCATGGTATTGTGCAGGCAGTGAAGGTGGATCTGATGCAGACCTGTTTACCCTTACGATTTTGCCGTAATTGTTCCGGGGGTGGGGGGGGGGGGGAAATCAAAATTACGGGAATTACGGCAAAAAAAAAAGAAATGTTTCGGGGGGGGGGGGGGGGGGGGGGAATAAAAATAAGAAAATTATTAAACACGAAGTTTCGTTTGCTACCGTTCCGGTCAAACGCAGTAATAAGACATTTCACAGCGTGCCTTGCGTCTTGCACTCTGTCAAAGATGGCGACGAAGCGGTCTTACACGCCAACAGCCAGCTCTTCCAAATCTTCAAAAGTTGCGAAAGTATTGCTATTACGAAAACTACAGTTTGTTTTTAAATTACAGATGTTGTCTGAGATCTTACAGGTATACACGAATTCGGGGTAAACAGGTGTGCTGATGGAGTGTTTTCAACTTTATCCTGTACAGTGTCCATGTTGCACACATTGAAACGTTTTGTTTTTTTAGTATTTGTGGGCTGTTTTTGATGGGTTGATTGAAGTGTTCAGAGCTGTTTGTCCATAGGATTTCATCGTATTTTGCACATATGTTTCGTGAAAACAAGACAAATATGACAAACTGAAAAAAAAAATGAAGAGACTGTTGTCGACTCAGAGCTTAATTCTGTTTTCAATTTGTTAATGTTTACAATTAATTATTTAAAACAATTGCTGTAGTTGACGCAAGATCATGTGATTACTACCTGGAAGAAGAACCTCTGCTGTGTGATGGCAGGTGAAAAGGAAATGAATGTCTCCCCACAGGTGGAAATGAAATGAATGTCTCCCCACAATCCCCCCAAGGAGCTCAATGCACGCTTTGTGTTGATTGGATTACTTGCTGAGTGATAGCAGCTCTATGTACAGTATGTATTTAATGGGTTGATTGTTGTGTTGATAGCAACTCTACTCTATGCATAGTTCGTTTCTTGATGGGTTGATTGTTGTGTTGATAGCAACTCTACTCTATGTACATTATGTATTTAATGGGTTGATTGTTGTGTTGATAGCAACTCTACTCTATGCATAGTTCGTTTTTTGATGGTCGATTGTTGTGTTGATAGCAACTCTGCTCTATGCATAGTTCGTTTTTTGATGGGTTTATTGCTGTGTTGATGGCGGCTCTACTCTCCGCACGTTTTTGTTTAATGAAGTGATAGCCATATTGATAGCAGTTTGTTGCGTGATAGCCGTATTGATAGCAGTTTGTTGCGTGATAGCCGTATTGATAGCAGTTTGTTGCGTGATAGCCGTATTGATTGCAATTTGTTGCGTGTTTTGTTTCTTATGGCTTGATTGCCGTGTGTTGATAGAAGAGCCAGTATCATAATTGTTGTCTGCGATTTTGCAGGAAGGTAAAGTCTTAGATGCTTCTCCTGCTCTCTCTCTCTATTTTTAGTATCTTCATAACAGAAAAAAGGTGTTGGTCATGGGGCACATTGAGGTATAGAAATCTGAACGTTAGACGGCTGAGTGACGTCATCAGCAACACATGTTGTGAAGAGGTGTGCAATTGTTTTTTTTTTCCTGAATAAATTTTAACCGTGCGAAGCCTGTTGAACAGTTATGCACTGATCGACTTGTCCACGATGCATGCAGCCTCAACAAACTTTCTGTTGTCCACGATGCATGCAGCCTCAACAAACTTTCTGTTCAACAGTTATGCACTGATCGACTTGTCCACGATGCATGCAGCCTCAACAAACTTTCTGTTCAACAGTTATGCACTGATCGACTTGTCCACGATGCATGCAGCCTCAACAAACTTTGGCCCTTTTCGTTTATGTCAACAGTTGCTGCATATGCTCCTAAAGGCACAGATGCTATATCCTCGTATACTATGAGTGTGTAGGTTTTTCACCTTTATTGTTGTACAGTACCGCTGTCACTGATTTTGTTTTATTATTGGCTATTTCGTTTTTAGGAAAGTGAGAGTCAGCTTATCATCAAATGGTACAGAACACGCCTTGATAAACAAAATGGAAAACTAGTCACAACATAGAGTTAGAGTTATGCAAAACACGTTTTTAATCAAATGAAGCATTTCTAATCAGCTTAGAATGTGGATTTTTTTTTAAACTATACAGCAGCCTTTGTTACGTGCTTTTTCACCTTGTATAAATATTCCTTTAACTGGCAAGCATGTCTACAAAGCATCGTCAGTTACAGGTGATTTTGTGTCCATGCAAAACATGCTTGTCATGCTTATCAGTTTACATGTAACACATCAAAACAAACAAACAAATAAACAAAACAAAACAAGACCATTACCACCTCAGAAAGTATAGATAGACTGGCAATTAAGAAAGTTGAATGGCTTTTTGAAAGTGTTATTGAAATATAAAAGATGTCGTTTTCAATTCTTGATAAAGAAACTGGCAATGAAGTTTTTCTTTTTTCCCTTGCAATGAAGATAGTACTTTAATTGCTGACATCTTGCATCATCTCCACAATATAGTCACAAGATTACAAATGGCAACCATATCAAAGTCAATGAAGATAATGAACTATAGACAGGACATATATAAACACTTCAGCATACCGTCAAGTATATCTATGACGTACGAAAAGTTGCAAAAGGTGTACCTAGTAATGTATGATGTAAGAAAAGTCGCAAAAGGTGTACTTAGTAATAATTATATGGAGAAAAATGCAACCTAACGACAAACATAAAGCACAGCAAATCTCTTTTAAAAACAACAACAACAATCAACCAGCCAACCAAACAAAGCAGACGAAAAAAAAAAGTAAAAATGCACACACACACACACACACACACACACACACACACACACACACACACACACACACACACACACACACACACACACTTTTCTTTGCCTCTGGTCTTAAATATTTCTGCTGTATAGTTAACAAATAAACAAGATGAGAGAGAGAGAGAGAGAGAGAGGAGAGAGAGAGAGAGAGAGAGAGAGAGAGAGAGAGAGAGAGAGAAGAGAGAGAGAGAGAGAGAGAACACGAACGAACGAAATAATTATTGCTTTAAAGCAGTACAGCTTCATCAGCAATGCAATTCGATTGACTATGGGCAAATTGAACACAATGCATTTTACTTGGACATGGAAACCATGACAAAATTGTCCTTTTTTCCAAACACAGTTCTGACATTTCAGGTCACAGGAACGGCGCTGGTCACGATGATTCCGTTTGCGGCGTGGGTCTTGCACCCAGGCTGTCATCCCAGGTAGAACAAGATCTGGCCGTGTAGCGTCTCCAGCGTCCGTGCAGCACGTGCTAGGATGTCAGCGTGTTGTGCTTTGCCAACACGTTTACCTCGACGGAGACTGGCCAGTTTTGTCCGTTCTTCTGTCAGCAAGTGTCTGTCATCTTGTTTCACGAACCAGAACGAACAGTCACTGTCATGAGGCGAACACGGAAACTCCAGCACCAGATCGTCCGATTCACAGAGCAGTACATCATATTCATTTGAGCTGTTAAGGACAACTTTTCTAAACAACTTATTTCTGCTCTTGTCTCTCAATCGCCTTTGCACACATTTATCCGTCAGGGTGGTAACGTAACACTGACACTGAATCCTGCAACTAGGCTGTCACAATTCGATGTCAGTGTCAGGTGGTGAAGAGGGGACAGAGCTGTCAATACACTCACACATGTGTAAAGTTTCAGTGCCATCATGTAAGCTCAAATAATCAGTCTCCAGTCTTACGTGATCATCCGTTTGACGCAAGTGTGTAGCTGTAGTGTGTTCCACTACTGGGTCATGTGCACACAGGTTTTCAAGTCGCACATCAGTCGGAGATGAAGTGCTCACAGAGGTTACAGTGGCTTCTTCACATTTTCCACTTAACTGCCTCTCTTAATGCTGTCGGGCTCTCTGCTGATCTTGTCGGATCTGGCTGGGTGTTTTTTTTCCTGAAATATTGAACTTGTGTGTTGCAGTTCAGAACAGGATCCGCCATGTTTGTTGACATCTGGAGAGTGGCGGGCTTAAGGCGCAAGACAACCACAATATTTCAGCTTCTCCTGCAACTTTCCAGCTGTTGACGTTATTGTTCATCACCAAGGCGTTTAGGGCCTTCTCCACAGCTACTGGGAGTCCAGAAACTGGCATGTTTGTGATGAAACTTGTGTGCAATTTATCACAGATCAATCAGTGCGCGCCCTGCTGCTTCTGCTCACGACACGTGACGCCCCGAGATAGAGAGAGAGAGAGAGAGAGAGAAGAGAGAGAGAGAGAGAGAGAGAGAGAGAGAGAGAGAGAGGAAGAGAGAGAGAGAAAATTTTGTTTTAAGACAGCTGTTACAGTGTTTACGTGGTTGGCCCATGACCATGCCTCATCTTTCAACCCATCCCACGTCTGCACCTACCCCCTCCTCTCTCTCTCTCTCTCCTCTCTCTCTCTCTCTCTCTCCTTTCTTTTTTCTTTCTCTACCCACTTCCCTCCCTGTTTGTCATGGTGAGGAAGGTGAAGGTGAGTGAAGACGGAATAAATAGTGGGCAGAAGCGAGCTCCCCAGCCATCTACACTCCGCCTGCTGACACGTCATCTGCTCTCTCAGTCTCCCTGACAGCTGCCTTCAGTCGACCCTGCCCTCGTCTCAGCGCAGACTTGGTAAGGTGAGGCTGACTTTTTCTTTTATTGTACTGTGTTAGTGAGCTGGATGGGATGGGATTGTACTGTAAGGTGAGGCGACTCTTTCTTTATTGTACTGTGTTAGTGAGCTGGATGGGATGGGATTGTACTGTAAGGTGAGGCTGACTCTTTCTTTTATTGTACTGTGTTAGTGAGCTGGATGGGATGGGATTGCACTGTAAGGTGAGGCTGACTCTTTCTTTTATTGTACTGTGTTAGTGAGCTGGATGGATGGGATTGCACTGTAAGGTGAGGCTGACTCTTTCTTTATTGTACTGTGTTAGTGTGCTGGATGGGATGGGATTGCACTGCTCTATGGCGTGTGACTATAACCGAATGACGAAACATATGCTTGTAAAAATAATGTTATGGTAAGAGCATGCTGTTCAGTTTGTACTTATACTGCTTTCCTTCATTACCTTTGTAGGGTGCTCTTTTCCTTCATGCTCCATCACCCACTGCTCCCTTCCACACACACACACACACGCAACCAACACACACACACACACACACACACCACACACACACACACACCACACACATACACACACACACACACCACACACACACAACCACACACACACAAACACACCAACACACACACACACACACACACACCACACAACACAACACACAACACACACACACACACACACACACACAAAACACACACACACAGAGGAAGTATATTTTTCAGCTCCTAAGTATCTTTTTTAAAAAGTTACAAAGCACAGATTGCAAGGCAAACAGAAAGCCCTGGAGTTCCCCTTTACGCTTCCATTTTAGGGACATATCATGAAGCTGGCGTTCTGCCCCTGGATGCTTATCGAAAATTAGCTTGTGCTGAATACATTCTAAGATGTTCTACTGTTCAGAACTCAAATGAGGATGAACTTGATATGCGATCTGATTTAGATTTTCCAAAACGCGCAAAAACAATACGATCAAATAAAACCATCCTTACGTACTCCTCAAACCTGTTGAAATCTGCCAAAACTGATCACAAAAACGTTGCCCCACGTTATCCCCTGAGTCCCATTCCTAATTGGGAACTTATCCCGGCAAGGTTTGATTATAGATACACTGATCTGCAAAAGAATGTTAATAATAACGTCTTAGGTGCTATGGCCAAGTCACACATTGACGATAGTTATCCTAATCGCTTAACAGTTTATACAGACGGATAACTATTAAATGGCAATGCTGGTTCCGGCTTTGGTATTCCTGCTTTGAAAGCAGATAAATCTTTTCATCTTGGAAGGGGTTTTCTGTCTTTAACGGCTGAACTGGTAGCAATTCGAATGGCTCTGCATTATATTATTGACATTCCACGTGATTTTTCTAGATTACTTTTTTGTGTTGATTCCAAATCTGTTCTTCAAGCAATGGAATCTATTGCTGCTACCAATCGCGCCGAGATTATCACCGAACTAAAAATTCTGATCCATTTCCTTACATCTAGAGGGATAACAGTGGACTTTTGCTCGATTCCGTCACACTGTGGGATTGTTAAAAAAATGAATGGCACGGACTGCCCGTATAGGATCCAAAAACTCTGAAAATTCTGTTTTATATCAAAATACCTTGGAGTCTTCACGAACCCTATGGGCTCTTAAAAAGAGTCTCTTTTGAGTTTTTTATAACCTGTATAAAGATTCATTTACTCTTTAAAATCATGCAAAGATTCTTCATAGAGTTGCTGTTCAAAAACTCAGAAATCTACTCGTCCATCTAACTCGTCCATTCAAATTCTAAACTGTATACACAGACGTATGTACATGTAACAAATTTCGGAAACTGGAATCTCTCTTTTATAGGCTTAAAGTAAAACGCTCTTCGTACAAAATTTCACAGAAATTTACAATGCGCTATGCATTTTCGAGATTCTTCACCCCTTTTTTACATTTGTAAATTCGTTGATGTTAAGCCCAGTTGGCTCGTTTGTGTAAATATTTCCAGGGTGTTTTTTCTTTTTTTTTTTTTTTTGCTTTGTAATTTTTCTTTTAAATTGTTACATTTAGAACAGTATTTTCTTTTCAATTGTCAAAGTCGCACACACACACACACACAAAACACACACACACACACACACACACACACACACGTGCCAACACGTGCACACACCACACACACAAAACACACACACACACACACACCCCAACACACCACACCACACACACCACACAAAACACACCACCAACACACATTCGCACGTAGGCCTATACTAGCAGGTTGCATACCCTATTTCAAATTCTGTCATCCACTCATTTTCTGCATTATTTTGTCTAATATCATTAAAGTGAACGACGTTAAATTGAAGAACAACCCACACACAACACACAAAACACACACACACACACACACACACCACACACACACACACCACACACAACACACACACACACACACACACTATATCCCCTTTCCCCCCTTTATGTATTAATTTGCATTTTGGGTTTTTGTTGTAGAATCATTTCTACCTGTACAGATTCCAGAAGGTTTTTTTATTCCGTTTTTGCAAGGCCAACTTCTGCATCTTCTTAAGGCTCTCGTGTTCACAGTTTTTTTCAGTTGGAGCATCCATCCCATTCTTTTTTTTGTTTCACACTTTGTTCTTTCTTTCCTTTTCTGTCTACTTTCATTTAAACTTAAAGTCGCTCACCATACATGGTCACTGATTCTCCTACTAGTGGACATGTGCATGCCGATTTTAATATTCTGGTATTTTAGACGAAAATTCCTGGTTCCTGAGAGTTGTTGTTGTTGTTGATGTTGTTGTGTTCTTCTTCTTTTTTTGTGAGAGCTGTGTCAAAGACACACATTAGGTCGTCGATCTATAGTCTGTCCAAACAATTAACGTGGGACGGAGATTAGGAGGAGCACAGAGGGGAAGGGGTAGTTCCACACTTTGCCTGTCAGTGGTCTCTCATCGTTACATAAAGAAGTGTCTAATGCAGCCCTGGTCTAGCCTCTGGCCAAACAGTCAACTTGGATGGATTCTCTAAAAAAATGCAATCGTTTCTGAATGTCAACGGATTGAATAGCTGTTGTGATCGTTGGTGTTATTGCGTTGTTGTTGTTGTTGTTGTTGTTTTTGTTGCTGCTGCTGCTGTGTTGTTGTTGTTCTTCTTCTTCTCCTTATGATTATTATTTTTATTATTGTAGTTATTTTTTTATGTGAGTTGTTCTTGTTCTTTTGATAATCTTGGCTATTTATTAGTTTGACACGGAAAAATATTTTGATAGAAAAACAAATGGCAGGCTTTGTGCACAATGTTGAGGACGTTTCTAAAAATACCACTATGTAACACAGGTTTTTTGCCTCAGTGTTGTATTCACCCTGTCTGTAAGAAAAGCACAAGGAGGCCTCTCTTGTGAAAAGACAAATAAGACTAAATGGCAGTGGGACTGACACAGTCATGATGCATGACCACAAGGAATCTGAGAACAAATGAATTATTCATCAGTAAACAGTCTGCTTGACTCGGGTCTACCTAGCTAAAAAGTGTGTTGAACCAGTGAACGTGCAATTGTGAAGCGCGTAGAATTAGAACGAGACAGAAGTTGGGCAAAGTTAACCTTACTTATCTCATTGTCATCAAGTTGCAAAGGACAGAAGAGGGTACTTCTGAATTTTATCAAAAGTACTGGTTTAAAGCGAATTAGTTGCAAGTAGAAGGAGTTGGTGGTGGGGATGGAAGAGGGTGAGAAGATTCTGGCAACTCAGATGTCACGACCGACCCCTGGAGGTCGCCCAGACAGGATCGGTCTAGATGGGAGTGAAGGGAGTGACTGACCTCAGACGCCTCGCAAGAGACCACACAAGAAGATTACGATACAACACCCCATTTATTCACACCAACACACACATAGTCACAAATAAGCATTCCAACACACTCAACATGCACAATCACAATCAAGCATTTCAACACACACGACGCACACACAATTAAGCATTCCAACACACACCACATGCACAATCACAATCAAGCATTTCAACACACACGACATACACACAATTAATCATAAAGAAGCATTTCCAGCACCATCCCTTTCCGAGTCTCATGTAGTTCCCTCACACCCCTGCCTCTCCAAAGTCCAACTGGGAGCACCCTGACGCACCAGGTGCCCAAACCGGGTCGGTTCTTGAACGGAGTGTCCTTCGATGCTGACACCACTGACACACACAACATACGCCCAAATCGCACGCCACAGAGCTACCACACCAGTCACATGGGCTGTTTGAAGTGCGGGACGGTGGAGAGCGCATCCCGTGGGACGAGGCGTCGTCACTGGATGTCCCGGACAGGGATCAGGACCGTCCAGCAAAGTCCACGTGCTTTTTCACCAGTACGCAGCCTCAACCAGTGCGTGGCCCCAACCAGTGCGTGGCCCCAACCAGTGTGCAGCCCC
The DNA here is from genome assembly GCA_018398815.1 of Conus ventricosus. Taxonomy (NCBI): domain Eukaryota; kingdom Metazoa; phylum Mollusca; class Gastropoda; order Neogastropoda; family Conidae; genus Conus; species Conus ventricosus. The sequence goes on from JAFLJL010018194.1 coordinate 62,598, forward strand.
AACCAGTGCGTGGCCCCAACCGGTGCGGCCCAACCAGTGCAAGCCCCGGGGTGAAGCCCCCAGAGGAGGGAAGACGGAACTGGGAGGAAAGAAAAAGAAGGGTACTGGAACCCCGCACAGTACGGTCTGCACATGCTGTTAAACCCCTAACAGCCACTGCATGATGGGCGAGGGGAGGCTTGCCGAACACATCAATATCATCAGCCCAACACAGACCCGAGCAAACAAAAGTAAACAAACCACTGAGAATGTTCGCTAAAGGTTTCCTCACACGAAGCAGGTAAAGAGATTACATTACAGGCTAAACACAGGGATAGAAAATTGTATATTCATCTTCCTCATTCACGTTCAAAATTTCTTTCTAAGGAACGAACTACAACAACAATCGCTTTAAACTGCCACCACTTTGCAAAAAAATAATTAAATTGGACAATTATCCACATTTTATAGCAACATTTCAAACGACACAATTCTCCAACCACGCATCCAAACGACAAATCATGCGTACACGCGCTCGCAAACAAAAACTCGTTCCCCTTTGCACCCACAAACAGACGGTGGCCAAAGAATAAAAAATCCGGCGAATGTGACAGGGGGTGGACGAGCGAGACCAAGCAAGTACCAACCCTGAATCACCAGGTTCTTTTCCCATCCCCACCGACTAAACCGCATCACCAGATGCATAAAAAGGGAAAGAATTTTGGATATAATTTAGAATGGCCAGGTTTAAAAGATTGAATTAACCAGAAAAGCGGTCTCAAACAATATTTTTTTTATAATTTTGAAAACAAAAAGAAAATTGCGCAAAAGAGAAGAATTAGCCGGCTAACAAAAACAAAAACAAACAAACCACAAAACTGATGCTTCCAGCTACCCGTGGGTGACCCAGAAGGGGTGGGTCAAAGCGACTCTCTGCCCTCTGTCCAGTCGAGAGGACCAGCAGAGCAGATGCGGAAAAGAGATAAATGTCCCTCCCCTACAGGCCGACTGTAGGAATGAAGGTACCGACCGTACCTTCGACGAAGTGGTGAGAACCAGGACCGGAGCAGGCGCTCCCAGAGACATCTTCTGCTCGATGAAGAGAAAACCTGCCTAAGCGATGGGGCCAACATGCCACCCTACGTCACAGTGAGAATACCTCAAGCCCAAGAGGAATCTTGCACGTGCGGCGGGTGAAAGACGGTGAGGGCCGATAGACGCGGTTCGAGAGAAAGGTACCAGCCACCCGTAAAACCTGCAGGATGAATTTTTCGGGCAGTGGAATTAGAGAGAGAGAGAGAGAAAAAAAGCAAACCTAACCTGAGCTGAACGACATTAAGGTGCAAACGCACCACAAGCCACATTAAAGGGACGGATACACGACAACAAAAACGACAATAAATAAATGAATAATTCCACCACCCAGATGGGTCAATCGTCGCGGCCTCGTGAAAAACCCCCTTCAAAAGCATCTGTTTTTTGAGATACAGTGCTCCTTTAAACCCTTTGGACGCATGTGCAAAACACAACAATGGGACTGAACCCAACCCTCTGTGATCGACAGAGTACGACAAACCCAATACAAACATTTCACGATAGAATTGCACATGGAGAAAACCTAATACTTACATTTATCAAACAACTAAGCAAACCTTCAACAATAAAAGTAGCAATCCGAACCTTGGCGATTCACTACCGTTAACATCACTGATGTGAAAACTGTCACTACACCTGATACAGAGACCAAAAGGGGATATAACTTGGTTGAGGGGAAGTGTCCCCGACGATTTTCCAATGTGCTGACTACGGAGCTCGGCTGAGATAGTCAGCATCCGTATTGCTGGAACCCTTGATATGGCGAAAAGTAAAACGCAGACTCTGCAGTTCTACTGCCCAACCCATGAGTCGACGACTGACTGGCCGGATCCGGTCCAGGTACTGGAGAGGATGGTGATCACTCTCCAGCACAAACCCACGGCCGTACAAGTAGGGGTAAAACTTCCTGATGCCCCACACGACTGCTAGACACTCTTGTTCAATCGTGTGGTATCTAGTCTCGGCATCAGTGAGTTTTTTGCTCGCATAAGCAAGCGGTTGGAGTCCCTTCCCGATCCTGTAGCAACACAGCCCAATCCCCACTGCAGAGCATCAGTTTGCAGGACAAAAGGAAGACTGGGATCTGGGAGAGCCAGGACTGGGTGAGTAGTCAGGGCCATCTTCAAGGGCGTCAAAACCCCGTTGGCAACTCTCATCCCAAACCAAACGTTCTGGCTTCCTCCCTTTCGTAAAAGCAGTGAGGGGCAGGGCAACCTTCGCAAGTCCTGATGAACTTGCGGTAGTATCCGCAAGTCCAAGGAATGACCGCAATTCCTTTTGGTACCAGGAGGTTTGGCACCTGCAATTTTGGCCACCTTGTCTTCCTCAAGCGATCAAACCGCTGCAAATGATGCCCAAAAGGAAATCTCGTCCTGACCGAGCTGACTTTTGGAAGGACGGGCTGACATCTGAACTTCGCGCAAACGAAGAAACAGGCGAACGGAGGAGCGAGACGTGCGGTTTCCAATCTCAGAATTTAAGTAGCAGGTCATCCATGAAGTTGTTCAGATCTGTTGTATCGAGAGGGAGGAGCAATTGTCGCATGACGCGACTGAAAATTGCTCCAGCAGTTTTTGGGGCCCCAAAAGGCATTCACGTTCCACTGGAACTGTCCCTCAGGCGTCGTGAATGCCGTTTTGGGTTTATCCTCTCTCGCATGGGTATTTTCCCAGTACCCCTTTGCGAGATCGAACTTGGAAAAATACCTAGCCCGACTCAACGAGCGAAGATTTTGTCGACATCAGGCATGGTTCAGCATCAACCGGAAACCTTATTCAATCGACGAAAATCGACGCAAAACCTCATTTTGCCATCCTTCTTCTTTACCAGGAGGATGGGGGATGAGTACGGGGAACTCGCACGTTCAATGACCCTAACCTTAACGGGCCTGCACCTCCTGTTGGATGGCAGACGTCTGGGAGTGAGGCAGAGGGTACTGTTTAACCCTAATTGGGGTCTCGGTGGTTAATTCCAGTGTACACTCGCCAAGGGTACTGTGCAGGGACGATCTGTGAGCACGTCCTGGAACTCCTGGCACAACCTGCGCAGTTGATCTGTCTGAGCTGAGGAGAGGCTTGTACCAAAGCAAACATCCTGCCACGACTCCTCCTCGATGAGAGGAACAGTGGGGAGTCCTGAGCCACCGACAGGGCGTGCTAAATCGCCACTCTCCACAACGACAGGGTGAATCCTGCCTGGCACTGAGTTCGTCGCACGTATGCCTTCAAGAGGTTGGCATGTTTACAGGCATTCTTTGCCTCGCACGCGAATCCTATAGTCCCAGTCACCACCCGACTGCAGACACGAAAGGGCCCTGCCAAGCAAGCTGCAACTTGTTCTTCTTTTGGGGAAAAGGGGAAAGCAAAACCTCATCACCTGGCTCAAACCACGTTCAACACTGCGCGGTCGTACAAAGCCTTGTATTTGGGTTTTTTGCCGACTGCAAGTGTTGCTGAGCAAGCTGGCAAGTGTCAGCGATGCGGTTGCGCAGATCGACCACATATCGACTCTCTCCTTGACAACAGGTTCCACACGTCGTGGGTCCACACTGCTTCAGGATGTTGGTGGGTCCTCGTACTGTTCTGCCATACGGAGTTCGAACGGGGAAAACGCATGCTTTCTGGGGAACCTCCCTGTAGGCAAACGTACAGCAGGAATAAAACGAACCCACTCACGAGGTTGCTCTGCGCATAGGCGACGCAACATCTGCTTCAACGTCCCCATTGAAGCGCCGACAAGGCCATTGGCCTGCGCATGATGGGGGGACGTTGTCTCCTTGTGAACATTGAGCAGAGTGTCACTTCCTGCATGATTTCGGACAGAAACGGGTCCCCGGTCCGAAAGGATCTTCTTGGGCACGCCAGTGCGCGTCCAAATCTGCCAGAGAGCTTCAGCAACAGTAGGGGCATCGATAGTCCTAATCGGACAGCCTCTGGGTACCGAGTCGCATAGCCCACCACTCCCAAAAATGTAGCGGTGACCGCGATCGGATGGTGGATTAATGGGTCCCACCAGGTCGACCCCAACTTTGCTGAATGGCCCCCCAACCCAGGGGCACTGATCCCAGGGGAACACGCCTCAAGCGCCCCTTAGGCGTTGTCCGTTGGCAGGTATCGCAACTGCGGCAGTACTGCCTAACTGTCAGTTCATCCCGGCCAGAAGAAATCCTGTCTAACTCGCTCGAGAGTCCGCTTTGAGCCCATATGACCTGCCATGGGTGAATCATGGGCCTGCCGGAGAACAGATTCTCTCAAGCTTTGGGAACGACTAGCTGCTTGGCCACCCTATCTGCCTCAGTGAAAACCCTAAAGAGGATCCCCTTGTGGAGCTTAAAGCTCACCTTGGCGTGTCGGGCAGACTGAGCCGGACGATCCCCCAGTTTTTCTCGGCGTTGGACATCCAAGTCCCTGGCCTGAAGACGAACCATGGTAGCAGGTTTAGCCCTTGCAAGAACCTCGTCAGAGATCGGCTGAAAACGGGGACGCAATTCCTGCTCCCGCTTCTTGGCCTTGGCGCGCGTGGTAACCCCACACATGCCCGTCGGGGAGATCCGTAGACACAGACTGACTGCGTCCATCGCAAAGGTGATAGTATTTCCCTATGAGAAGGGGAAAACAGAGGGCGCTTTCCCCCGCGATGGCCCATACTTCGCCACAGAAGTAGGGGTGGAGATAGGAACGAGTACAGAAGGACGGGTGGAGGTAAAACCACCTCCAACCCGCACACATCGTAACTGGCGCCCCGCTGAGCCTCAGGGGAACCAATCCTTATCGAAAAAAGAGCGTTGATGCTCCCGAATCCCGATGGAGTCCGACCAAAGGGAAAAACCAACAACAGAAAAAACACCGGGGACTCTGTACCACCAGAAGTGGGATGGACCCCACGTTAGCCGAGGCACGAGGATGCTGGAAAGGACTAGCCCCAAAACTACCGGGGGCTTTAGGGCAATCTTTCCTAATGTGGCCGGGAACGCCACAAAGGAAACACAGTCGGGGCGCTGAGGTCCCGATGAACTGCCTGCCTTGTTCGACCTACTAGCAGTTGTCGGCGCCTTATTGCCACTAGACCCCCGCGAGGGTCTTCCCGTCCGTATCTGGGCGATGCCCCTAAACCCTACGGGGTTCAGCAAACACCTCGGCGGTATGAAAACGCAGCCGCGAAATCCTGTGGTGCTGTCTCGCCCATACGGATCCTCAAATCTGGGGACACGGTGTTGGTGAGCTGTTTTGATGAGAATCAGATCCTCAGCTCCGCTCAGCCAACTGAAGCCAGTACCCTAGCGTTTTGCGCAGCCTATCTCCAAACTGCACAAAGGTCTCACGTTATTCTTTTTCATGGACCTGAATTTCCTCCTGTATGTCTTGGGGTAAGGGGGAAAGTTACGCAGAGCCAATTGCATGTTGCCTAAGACGCACCTTCATTTTGAGTGAGCCCACTCCCTTGCAGCACCTGATAATCCAGAAAAAAGGTGCATGGCCTTTTGTTCCTCAGACAATTGGTATGAACTAGCAACCTTGTCAAATGCTCTAAGAACATATCAAAGTCCTCACTAGGTCTGAACTCTGGAAGCTTTAATTTTGGGCCTCTTAACTCTATCACTTGCCTGGCGTCAACCCCCTGATTACAGACGCGGGAGCCGCCGAAAGAAGTTTTCCATCTCTCCCTACCAGATCTAACTCTTCCCGACGGAGGGCTTCCTGTCTGGCAGCCTCCTCTCTGCGCAGAGCAGCTCCTCCCTAGCAGGCTTCCATCCTATCTAGCTCTTCCCTACGCAGGGATTCCTGCTGGAAGCCTCTTCCTTACGCCGTAGCCTCTTCCTTTCGCAGAGCTTCCTGCCTAGCAGCCTCCTCTCTGCGCTCTTCCCTACGAAGGGCCTCACCTCTCCTCGTGTCGCTCCAAAAACATCAGGACGAGGCGATACCTGGCCAGGATTCACCACCCCCGACACGGGAGGATGAAACGTCTGGCCCGTCCCCTTTGGGGCTCGACCTTCCCCTGAGGAAAGTCTCCCCGGGGGGTACTTCTTACGAGGGAAACATGGAGAGGAGAGGGTTTCGGTTCTGCGGGCTCAACAGAAGCCCACAGTTGCCCTTTGCTATACTCGACGCTTTCCCAGCGCCGTCGGGGTCTCAGCAGGAAGATCCCCTAGCGAAGAAGTAGTGAAAGTACTCACTGGACTATCGGCTTACAGCACTGGAATAGGTAGAAGTAACTGTAGTCGAAGTGCGGTACTAATAGTAGGGACTACATCCTGAGACCCTTCTTCTTTGACGCACGCGTCGCCATTAAACCCCCAGCACCGGACTTGCCATGACAACAATATCCAACGGTTCTCAAATACAGGGAAAGACAATTCCACTGAAAGAAACAAATATTTTAGGGATGTGTGTGTGTGTGTGTGCGGAGTGTTCCGGCTGCTCCCAAATCTGGCAAAACCGCGCTCCACAGCACGAGCAAAAAGTGCGGTGGGGCTCACCCACAAAAATAAAATTAAAAAAAAATTTTGTCCAGGCTCTTCCCACTCTGGCACAAACCCCGCTCCACAGCACGAGCAACAGTGCGGTGGGGCTCACCGACAAAAATAAAATTTAAAAAAAAAAATGTCCAGGCTGCTCCCCCTCTGGCAACACCGCGCTCCACAGCACGAGCAACAGTGCGGTGGGGCTCACCCACCAAAAATAAAAAAAAAAAAAAATATGTCCAGCTGCTCCCCCTCTGGCAAACACCGCGCTCCACAGCACGAGCAACAGTGCGGTGGGCTCACCGACAAAAAAACAAAGGCAGAGGAATCTGGAGAGAGGGAAAAAATGACACTAACGACCCATACACCCCCCTGTACTCAATAACCACCGGTAAAAAAAAACCTGGTTAACTACAAAACAGGGGAAAGACAGACTGAGTGGCAACAGAAAAGGGAAACTTAGGGCCGAAACTGCCTGAGGCACTCGCGGAAGGAGGTCTGGACGCGGTCGATTCCCCTGGTCTCACCTCGACCCCAGCCACACCAAATGTTCCTTCAGGCCACCAAGACTCCCTACACGCCCGAGTCACCCAGCCAACCACCCACCCAAACAACACGACAAACTAACAAACGTATACAAAACAGAAAAAACTGGACAGGTACTCCGCGAAACGAGAGAGACAGTCAGAGCCCTTCACTTTCCCGGACGAGCCCCCACAAATGTCACGACCGACCCCTGGAGGTCTGCCTGACAGGATCGGTCTAGATGGGAGTGAAGGGAGTGACTGACCTCACACGCCTCGCAAGAGGCCAACACAAGAAAGATTACGATACAACACCCCATTTATTCACACCAACACACCATAGTCCCCAATAAGCATTCCAACACACTAAAATGCACAATCACAATTTAAGCATTTCAACACACACGACCACACACAATTAAGCATTCCAACACACACCACATGACAATCACAATCAAGCATTTCAAAACACACGACATACACACAATTTAATCATAAAGAAGCATTTCCAGCACCCACCCCTTTTCCCAGTCCCCATGTAGTTCCTCACACCCCTGCCTCCCAAAGTCCAACTGGGAGCACCCTGACGCACCCCGGTGCCCCAAACGGGTCGGTTCTGAACGGAGTGTCCTTCGATGCTGACACCAAATGAACCACACAACATACGCCCAAATCGCACGCCACAGAGCTACCAACCAGTCACATGGCTGTTTGAAGTGCGAGGACGGTGGAGAGCGCATCCCGTGGGACGAGGCGTCGTCACGGAGGTCCGGACCAGGGATCAGGACCGTCCAGCAAAGTCCACGTGCTTTTTCACCCGTACGCAGCCCCAACCAGTGCGCGGCCCCAACCAGTGATGGCCCCAACCAGTGTGCGGCCCCAACCAGTGCGTGGCCCCAACCAGTGTGCGGCCCCAACCGTGCAAGCTTTCCGGTGAAGCCCCCGGGAGGAGGGAAGACGGAAATGGGAGGAAAGAAGAAAGAAGGGTACTGGAACCCGCAGTCAGTACGGTCTGACCACATCCTGTTAAATCCTAACAGCCACTCGCAATGGGCGAGGGGGGGCTTGCCGAACACATATACTCCGCCCAACACAGACCCGAGCATAAACAGAAAACAAACCAACTGAGGAAAGTTTGCAAAGGTTTCCCCACACGAAGCAGGTAAGAGATTACATTCACAGGCTAAACACAGGATAGAAAATTGTATATTCTCCTTCTCTCATTCACGTTCAAACTTTTCCTTTCTTAGGAACTGAACTAATACGCAACCATCGCTTTAAAAAACGGGCCCCCCACATTGGCAAATAATAATTCAATGGCACAATTATCACCACATTTTATAGCAACATTTCAAAACGACACAATTCTCCCAACCACGCATCCAAACGACTAATCATGCAGAGAACAGGAAAACCTTCATTCTGGGCCATTGGGCCCCCAACATTTTCGGGCGAAAAGTGGCCCAGAATAAAGGTTTTCCTGTTCTCTGACAAGTAGACTTCAAACTATGTTTTCCTATCATTTTCGCGCTACAGTCATTTTCAATACATCATTTTTTGCGGAGGCAGTCACCAAACTAAAACTTTGGGTGAGACACTGTGCGAACTGCCCTAAATTTGAGGGCTTGGGGTTTGGCAGGCCGTACCCTGGACGGATCCTATGACCGTAATTATGGCGCATAAGGTAGGGCTGCGTCACTGGCGTGTGGCGAAGGGTTGCCTGTGAAATTTCATTTAGACACGGAGCCATAGACACGTGTTCTGCGTTTCACAAAAAAACGTCGCGCGCACACACACACATACACACAAAAACCCCCACACACAAAACA
>JAFLJL010018194.1:72485-114985 GCA_018398815.1 Conus ventricosus
TCCTTTGATGGGCTTTTTCGGGTAGTTCGCGAGAGTAAGTTTTGTATAGATCAATGCGTGGGTAGGAAGAGGAATTTCGTCGAGCCAGAAAGCTGTTCGTCTTGTAAAAAGGGCATTGATATAACATGGCATAGTATCTGTCAAGATTGTAAATTTAAAATGATGCCTTGTTGAATTCCAATTGCCTATTCAGAGGAAGTATGTTCAGCGCTTTTAGTTTTTCGTCTGTTGTTAGAGATACAGCTGGATGGAGTAGCTTTGCTGCACGTCTATGGAGAGAATTCAGCCTTTTTTTGTGGACGTCACTACTGCCGTCCCACACTGTTGAGGCGTAATTTATACGTGACATTATGTGTGCATTGAAGAAAAGTTTAAGCACATTACTGTTGACGTAGCGCTTTAATTGAGATAACAGGAAAAAGGTGTTTTGAGATACCTTGCATACGTTATTTAGATGAGATTGCCATTTCAATTCTTTATCTATCGTTAACCCTAAAACACGATGCTCATCTACCTGCTCGATGGAAGTGCCATTCAACTGAAGTTTTAGGCAAAGAGGAGTCAACTGGTGTTTTTGGCGGGTAGCTAAAAATATAGATTTGGTTTTGGCTGGGTGTATGACCTTTGAGTTTGAATGACACCAGTCTGACACGTCGTTTAGACTTTCCTGGAGAGAAGTTTCTATTGTTTGTAGATCACTACCATTCGTTTGGAGCGACGAGTCATCAGCAAATAAATCTGTCGTGACCTTTCATCTGATACGGAGAATGGTAAATCATTGATGAAGATGCAGAATAGTAGGGGGCCTAGTACAGAGCCTGTGGGACTCCATGTCTGACAAAGTCTGAAGTGGAGGTTTTCCCATTAAGCGCCACATACTGAGGGGGAGGAGGGGAGGAGAGATGGAGGGAGGGGAGGAGAGGGGGAGCACAGGGGGGAGGAGTGGAGGAGAGGGGGAGGGAGGGGAGAGAAACAACACAGGGGGTGGGCAGAAGGGGGAGAAAGAGTGGAGGGGGGGGAGAGGGGGAGGGAGGGGAGGAACAGCACAGGGGGTGGGCAGAAGGGGGAGAAGAGTGGGGGGGAGAAGAGTGGAGGGGAGGAGAGGGGGAGGAGGGGGGAGGAGGGGGAGGGTAGGGGAGGGAGGGGAGGAGAGTTACATGATTCTAGTAGTGTTTCTAGAGAAATGATAATGAAAGTGTAAAGATTGAGGCACAAGAAGTAGAGACCCTGTTTCTTAAGCTAAAAACAAAGAAGCTGGTAGGTCCTGATAATATTGGTGGGCGGCTTTTAAAATCCTGTGCGTCACAGTTGTGCAATGTTTTTAGTGTATTGTTTTTCATGGTCTGTAAAAGATTGTTGTGTGCCTGACTTGTGGAAAAAATCTTTTATTTGTCCAGTGCCTAAGAAAACCCAAAACCCGTCTCTCTCAATGATTACCGCCCTGTTGCTCTCACTTCTATTGTTATGAAATGTTTTGAAAGACTCATTCTAAAACAAAATTTTTCTAGAAAAATGCTCAGTATCAAGATCCAAATCAATACGCATACAAGCAAACCGAAGTACTGATGATGCCACTCTCACCCTCCTCCACAATGCTTACTTCATTTAGAAAAGCCTGGTTCATTTGTTTGCATATTGTTCATTGATTTTTCTTCTGCCTTCAATACTATCCAGCCTCACTTATTGGCCCAAAAACTGTTGTTTATGATGTTAATCCTCATCTTGTTCTGTGGATAATTAGTTTCCTTGTCAATAGGTCACAGTCTGTTCGATTTCAGCAAGCTATTTCATCTATTTGTAACACATCTACTGGCTCTCCTCAAGGTACTGTTATTTCACCTGTGTTGTTTACTCTATACACAAATGATTGTGCTGGCATGATATATTCTTGTGAAAATATTCTGATGACTCTGCTCTCCAGGATCTGGCAAACTCTCATTTCTATGTACTGTGATCGTGATGAATATGTTTGTGCCCTTGGTGTGAAGACAATTATCTCAACCTAAATGTTCAAAAGACAAAAGAATTGCTGATCGATTTTAGGAAAATCCCAGATGTTCGGACCTTGATATTAGCGGTGTGAAAGTTGAATGGTTGTGAGTGAGTATAAATATTGGTACAATAAATTTGATGCAAAATTTAAATTTTTATAGCAAATACTAATTTTATCCACAAGAAATGTCCCAATCAAGGATCTTTTGCCTTCAGGAAGCTCAGAAGCCTCAATGTAAATAAAAAAAGTGATGCTGAAAGGATTTTTACAGATGTTTATTGAGTCTATCTTAAATTAAATAAATGTTAGCGAACCGCCCAGATGACGTGGACAAACGAAGTCACGAGACAAAACACACGAGTTTCGGACCTCTTAGGTCTTTCGTCTGGTGATTAAATAACGAATAAAACAACGAAAATTCACTTAGTCTTTGATCGTTCAGATCGCTCAGGCAGGGTGGGTTCAGGCAAAGAAGGCGTTTGAATGAGAACAGGCTGTTGGAAAGGGAAAATAGTTGAGCGAGGCAAAAGTCGTATTGCTGATAATAATGTTACTGCTAGGAATACTATTATGGTCATAAATTTGGGGGGAAAAGAAAAAAAAAGAAAAAAGAGAAAAAAGAAAAAAAAAGGACAAGATCAATCTTGGTGTCCTCAGTTATGTGTATGGGAGAAAAAGGAGAGTGGGTTAGAGGATTCTTAAGCAGGAGGGTTGCGTGGCAAACAGTCAGAGGCGAGGCGATGGGTGTCAATGCCTAAGGGTGTATCAATACTAGCAATAGTATGACTGAATGATACTGCTAACAACGATAGTGAGTTAAAAGGTAACGAAAGCATGATACAGAAATAAATTTAGAAAAATATTTTTATAATAATCAAAAAATTAAATAAAAGAAAAAACAATAAAAATAATTAAATAATAAAAATAAATTAAAAATAAAAAAAATAAAAAAATAAAAATTAATCATAATAAATGCATAAATAAGATAGCTATAAGTTATGTGTGAGGTGAATAGTGGGAGATAAGGTAGTATGTGTGTGTGTAGTGGGAGGATGTTGTGGGCTGAGATTGATATATATATTATATACTCCTCCCCCCCCCCCCCTTTTTTCACGACCAACGATAAAGGAGTAGCATTCTATTCATTATGTGTGTGTGTGTAGGTGTGTGTGTGGTGAGTGTGGGTGTGTGTGTGTGGTGTTGTGTGTGTGCGGTGCGTGTGTGTGTGTGTGTGTGTGTGTGTGTGTGTGTGTGTGTGTGTGTGTGTGTGTGTGTGTGTGTGTGTGTGTGTGTGCGTTCCATTTGTAATATCAGCCTTATTCATTGGTTACCCCCACCTCCACCCCCAACAACTGCATACCCACCAACATCCCTACACACATCATTATAGGGCAGGGGGGGTGGGGGTAATTCGATTGATGTAGCAATGGAGAGACTCAGAGAGTGTAGGAAAAGGGAAGGGGATGATAGCTGCAACCTATGTCTGAGGTAAACAGAGGTAGGGTGTGCATAGGTGGAGGATATTTCAGGCTGGAGCTGCAGAGCCCATGTGATGGTGTGTGTAGCTCTGTGGCGTGCGATTTGGGCGTATGTTGTGTGTGTCAGTGGTATCAGCATCGAAGGACACTCCGTTCAAGAAACCGACCCGGTTTGGGGCACTGGTGCGTCAGGGTGCTCCCAGTTGGACTTTGGAGAGGCAGGGGTGTGAGGGAACTACATGAGGACTCGGAAAGGGATGGGGTGCTGGAAATGCTTCTTTATGATTAATTGTGTGTATGTCGTGTGTGTTGAAATGCTTGATTGTGATTGTGCATGTGGTGGTGTGTTGGAATGCTTAATTGTGTGTGCGTCGTGTGTGTTGAAATGCTTGATTGTGATTGTGCATGTTGAGTGTGTTGGAATGCTTATTTGTGACTATGTGTGTGTTGGTGTGAATAAATGGGGTGTTGTATCGTAATCTTTCTTGTGTGGTCTCTTGCGAGGCGTGTGAGGTCATGTCACTCCCTTCACTCCATCTAGACCGATCCTGTCAGGGCAGACCTCCAGGGGTCGGTCGTGGACATCTGAGTTGCCAGAATCTTATCACCCCTCTTCCATCCCCACCACCAACCTCCTTCTACTTGCAACTAATTTCGCTTTAAACCAGTACTTTTGATAAATTCAGAAGTACCCTCTTCTGTCCTTTGCAACTTTGATGACAATGATGATGAAAGTAAGGTTAACTTTGCCCAACTTCTGTCTCGTTCTAATTCTACGCGCTTCACAATTGCACGTTCACTGGTTCAACACACTTTTTAGCTAGGTAGACCGAGGTCAAGCAGACTGTTTACTGATGAATAATTCATTTGTTCTCAGATTTCCTTGTGGGTCATGCATCATGACTGTGTCAGTCCCACTGCCATTTAGTTTTATTTGTCTTTTTCACAAGAGAGGCCTCCTTGTGCGTTTTCTTACAGACAGGGTGAATGCAACACTGAAGAGCAAAAAAACCTGTGTTACATAGTGGTATTTTAGAAAACGTCCTCAACATTGTGCACAAAGCCTGCCATTTGTTTTTCTATCAAAATATTTTTTCCGTGTCAAACTAATAAATAGCCAAGATTATCAAAAGAAACAAGAACAACTCAACATAAAAAAATAACTACAATAATAAAAATAATAATCATAAGGAGAAGAAGAAGAAGAACAACAACAAAAACAGCAGCGCAGCAACAAAAACAACAACAACAACAACAACAACAACAACAACGCAATAACACCAACGATCACAACAGCTATTCAATCCCGTTGACATTCAAGAAACGATTGCATTTTTTTTAGAGAATCATCCAAGTTGACTGTTTGGCCAGAGGCTAGACCAGGGCTGCATTAGCACTTCTTTATGTAAACGATGAGAGACCACTGACAGGCAAAGTGTGGAACTACCCTTCCCTCTGTGCTCCTCCTAATCTCCGTCCCACGTTAATTGTTTGGACAAGACTATAGATCGACGACCTATGTGTGTCTTTGACACAGCTCTCACAAAAAAGAAGAAGAAAAAACAACAACAACACAACAACAACAAAACTCTCAGGAACCAGGGAATTTTTCGTCTAAAATACCAGAATATTAAAATCGGCATGCACATGTCCATTAGTAGGAGAATCAGTAGACCATGTATGGTGAGCGACTTTAAGTTTAAATGAAAGTAGACAGAAAAGGAAGAAAGAAACAAAGTGTGAAACGAAAAAAGATGGGATGGATGCTCCAACTGAAAAAAACTGTGAAACACGAGAGCCTTAAGAAAGATGCAGAGTTGGCCCTTGCAAAAACTGGAATATAAAAAAAAACCTTCTGGAATCTGTACAGGTAGAAATGATAGCTACAACAACAACTGCAAATTAATACATAAGGGGAAAAGGGGATATTAGTGTGTGTGTGTGTGTGTGTGTGTGTGTGTGTGTGTGTGTGTTGTGTGTGTGTGTGTGTGTGTGTGTGTGTGTGTGTGTTTAGTTCTTCAATTTAACGTCGGTTCACTTTAAGTGATATTAGACAAAATAATGCAGAAATGAGTGGATGACAGAAATTTGAAATAGGGTATGCAACATGCTAGTATAGGCCTACGTGCGAATGTGTGTGTGTGTGTGTGTGTGTGTGTGTGTGTGTGTGTGTGTGTGTGTGTGTGTGTGTGTGTGTGTGTGTGTGTGTGTGTGTGTGTGGTGTGTGGTGTGTGTGAGTGTGTGCCGTGTGTGTTGTGTGTGTGTGTGTGTGGTGTGTGTGTGTGTGTGTGTGTGTGTGCGACTTTGACAATTGAAAAGAAAATACTGTTCTAAATGTAACAATTTAAAAGAAAAATTACAAAGCAAAAAAAAAAAAAAAAAAAAAACACCCTGGAAATATTTACACAAACGAGCCAACTGGGCTTAACATCACGAATTTACAAATGTAAAAAGGCGTGAAGATTTCTCGAAAATGCATAGCGCATTGTAAATTTCTGTGAAATTTGTACGAAGAGCGTTGACTTTAAGCCTATAAAAGAGAGATTCCAGTTTCCGAAATTTGTGTACATGTACATACGTCTGTGTATACAGTTTACGAATTTGAATGGACGAGTTAGATGGACGAGTAGATTTCTGAGTTTTTGAACAGCAACTCTATGAAGAATCTTGTGCATGTATTTTAAAGAGTAAATGAATCTTTATACAGGTTATAAAAAGACTCAAAGAGACTCTTTTTAAGAGCCCATAGGCTTCGTGAAGACTCAAGGTATTTTGATATACACAGAATTTTCAGAGTTTTTGGATCCTATACGGGCAGTCCTGTCTGCCCATTCATTTTTTACAATCCCACAGTGTGACGGAATCGAGCAAAAGTCCACTGTTATCCCTCTAGATGTAAGGAAATGGATCAGAATTTTTAGTTCGGTGATAATCTCGGCGGCGATTGGTAGCAGCAATAGATTCCATTGCTTGAAGAACAGATTTGGAATCAACACAAAAAAGTAATCTAGAAAAATCACGTGGAATGTCAATAATATAATGCAGAGCCATTCGAATTGCTACCAGTTCAGCCGTAAAGACAGAAAACCCCCTTCCAAGATGAAAAGATTTATCTGCTTTCAAAGCAGGAATACCAAAGCCGGAACCAGCATTGCCATTTAATAGTTATCCGTCTGTATAAACTGTTAAGCGATTTAGGATAACTATCGTCAATGTGTGACTTGGCCATAGCACCTAAGACGTTTATTTTAACATTCTTTTGCAGATCAGTGTATCTATAATCAAACCTTGCCGGGATAAGTTCCCAATTAGGAATGGGACTCAGGGGATAACGTGGGGCAACGGTTTTGTGATCAGTTTTGGCAGATTTCAACAGGTTTGAGGAGTACGTAAGGATGGTTTTATTTGATCGTATTGTTTTTGCGCGTTTTGGAAAATCTAAATCAGATCGATATCAAGTTCATCCTCATTTGAGTTCTGAACAGTAGAACATCTTAGAATGTATTCAGCACAAGCTAATTTTCGATAAGCATCCAGGGGCAGAACGCCAGCTTCATGATATGTCCCTAAAATGGAAGCGTAAAGGGGAACTCCAGGGCTATTCTGTTTGCCTTGCAATCTGTGCTTTGTAACTTTTAAAAAAGATACTTAGGAGCTGAAAAAATATTACTTCCTCTGTGTGTGTGTGTGTGTGTGTGTGTGTGTGGTGTGTGTGTGTGTGTGTGTGTGTGTGTGTGTGTGTGTGTGTGTGTGTGTGTGTGTGTGTGTGTGTGTGTGGTTGTGTGTGTGTGTGTGTGTGTGTGTGTTGTGTGTGTGGTGTGTGTGTGTGTGTGTGTGTGTGTGTGTGTGTGTGTGTGTGCGTGTGTGTGTGTGTGTGGAAGGGAGGCAGTGGGTGATGGAGCTTGAAGGAAAAGAGCACCCTACAAAGGTAATGAAGGAAAGCAGTATAAGTACAAACTGAACAGCATGCTTTACCATAACATTATTTTACAAGCATATGTTTCGTCATTCGGTTATAGTCACACGCATAGAGCAGTGCAATCCCATCCCATCCAGCACACTAACCAGTACAATAATAGAAAGAGTCAGCCTCACCTTACAGTGCAATCCCATCCCATCCAGCTCACTAACACAGTACAATAAAAGAAAAGAGTCAGCCTCACCTTACAGTGCAATCCCATCCCATCCAGCTCACTAACACAGTACAATAAAAGAAAGAGTCAGCCTCACCTTACAGTACAATTCCATCCCATCCACTCACTAACACGAAATAAAAGAAGAGCAGCCTCACCTTACAGCATCCATCCCATCCAGTCATAACACAGTACAATAAAAAGAAGTCAGCCTCACCTTACCAAGTCTGCGCTGAGACGAGGCGGGGTTCGACTGAAGGCAGCTGTCAGGGAGACTGAGAGAGCAGATGACGTGTCAGCAGGCGGAGTGTAGATGGCTGGGGAGCTCGCTTCTGCCCACTATTTATTCCGTCTTCACTCACCTTCACCTTCCTCACCATGACAAACAGGGAGGGAAGTGGGTAGAGAAAGAAAAAAGAAAGGAGAGAGAGAGAGAGTGAGAGAGAGAGAGAGGAGAGAGGAGGAGGGGGTAGGTGCAGACGTGGGATGGGTTGAAAGATGAGGCATGGTCATGGGCCAACCACGTAACACTGTAACAGCTGTCTTAAAACAAAATATTTCTCTTCCTCTCTCCTTCTCTCCTCTCTCTCTCTCTCTCTCTCTCTCTCTCTCTCTCTATCTCGGGGGTCACGTGTCGTGAGCAGAAGCAGCAGGGCGCGCACTGATTGATCTGTGATAAATTGCACACAAGTTTCATCACAAACATGCCAGTTTCTGGACTCCCAGTAGCTGTGGAGAAGGCCCTAAACGCCTTGGTGATGAACAATAACGTCAACAGCTGGAAAGTTGCAGGAGAAGCTGAAAATATTGTGGTTGTCTTGCGCCTTAAGCCCGCCACTCTCCAGATGTCAACAAACATGGCGGATCCTGTTCTGAACTGCAACACACAAGTTCAATATTTCAGGAAAAAAAAACCCAGCCAGATCCGACAAGATCAGCAGAGAGCCCGACAGCTTTAAAGAGAGGCAGTTAAGTGAAAATGTGAAGAAGCCACTGTAACCTCTGTGAGCACTTCATCTCCGACTGATGTGCGACTTGAAAACCTGTGTGCACATGACCCAGTTAGTGGAACACACTACAGCTACACACTTGCGTCAAACGGATGATCACGTAAGACTGGAGACTGATTATTTGAGCTTACATGATGGCACTGAAACTTTACACATGTGTGAGTGTATTGACAGCTCTGTCCCTCTTCACCACCTGACACTGACATCGAATTGTGACAGCCTAGTTGCAGGATTCAGTGTCAGTGTTACGTTCCACCCTGACGGATAAATGTGTGCAAAGGCGATTGAGAGACAAGAGCAGAAATAAGTTGTTTAGAAAAGTTGTCCTTAACAGCTCAAATGAATATGATGTACTGCTCTGTGAATCGGACGATCTGGTGCTGGAGTTTCCGTGTTCGCCTCATGACAGTGACTGTTCGTTCTGGTTCGTGAAACAAGATGACAGACACTTGCTGACAGAAGAACGGACAAAACTGGCCAGTCTCCGTCGAGGTAAACGTGTTGGCAAAGCACAACACGCTGACATCCTAGCACGTGCTGCACGGACGCTGGAGACGCTACACGGCCAGATCTTGTTCTACCTGGGATGACAGCCTGGGTGCAAGACCCACGCCGCAAACGGAATCATCGTGACCAGCGCCGTTCCTGTGACATGAAATGTCAGAACTGTGTTTGGAAAAAGGACAATTTTGTCATGGTTTCCATGTCCAAGTAAAATGCATTGTGTTCAATTTGCCCATAGTCAATCGAATTGCATTGCTGATGAAGCTGTACTGCTTTAAAGCAATAATTATTTCGTTCGTTCGTGTTCTCTCTCTCTCTCTCTCTCTCTCTCTCTCTCTCTCTCTCTCTCTCTCTCTCTCTCTTCTCTCTCTCATCTTTGTTTATTTGTTAACTATACAGCAGAAATATTTAAGACCAGAGGCAAAGAAAAGTTGTGTTGTGGTGTGGTTGTGTGTGTGTGTGTGTGTGTGTGTGTGTGTGTGTGTGCATTTTTACTTTTTTTTTTCGTCTGCTTTGTTTGGTTGGCTGGTTGATTGTTGTTGTTGTTTTAAAAGAGATTTGCTGTGCTTTATGTTTGTCGTTAGGTTGCATTTTTCTCCATATAATTATTACTAAGTACACCTTTTGCGACTTTTCTTACATCATACATTACTAGGTACACCTTTTGCAACTTTTCGTACGTCATAGATATACTTGACGGTATGCTGAAGTCGATTTATATATGTCCTGTCTATAGTTCATTATCTATTGACTTTTGATATGGATTTGCATTTGTAATCTTGTGAATATATTGTGGAGATGATGCACGATGTCAGCAATTAAAGTTACTATATTCCTTGCAGGGAAAAAAGAAAAACTTCAATGCAGTTTCTTTATCAAGAATTGAAAAACGACATCTTTTATATTTCAATAACTTTCCAAAAAGCCATTACTTTCTTAATTGCCAGGCTATTCTATACTTTCAGAGGTGGTAATGGTCTTGATTTTTGTTTTGTTTATTTGTTTGTTTGTTTTGATGTGTTACAATGTAAACTGATATGCATGACAAGCTGTTTTGCATGGACAACAAATAGCTGTAATGTCGATGCTTTGTAGAAAAGCTTGCCAGATAAAGGAAACTTTATAACCCAGGTGAAATGCCACGTAACAATAGGCTGCTGTGATAGTTAAAAAAAAAATTTCACATTCTAAGTGATTAAGAAATGCTTATTTGATAAAAAACGAGTTTTGATAACTAAATCTATGTTGTGACTATTTTTCCATTTTGTTTTATCACGGGTGTTCTGTACCATTTGATGATAAGCTGGACTCTCACTTTCTTAAAAACGAAATAGCCAATAATAAAACAAAATCAGTGACAGCGGGTATGTACAACAAAAAGGTGAAAAAACCTACACACTCATAGTATACGAGGAAATATGCATCTGTGCCTTAGGCAGCATATGCAGCCAACTGTTGACATAAAGGAAAAGGGCAACGTATGTTGAGGTGCTGGCATCGTGGACACAGTCGATCAGTGCAATTGTTGAAACCGAAAAGTTTGTTGGAGAGTCTGCATGCATCGTGGACAAGTCGATCAGTGCATTACTGTGAACAGACAAGTTCTGTTGAGGCTGCATTGCATCTTGGACACAGAAAGTTTGTTTGAGGCTGCATGCATCGTGGAACAATGTCGATCAGTGCATAAAACTGTTCAACAGGTTCGCCCGGTTAAATTTATTCAGGAAAAAAAAAAACATTGCACCACCCTCACTTCACAACATGTGTTGCTGATGCGTTCACTCAGCGGAGGGTGGAGCTAAACGTTCCGATTCTACACCTCAATGTGCCATGACCTAACCTTTTTTTTTGTTATGAGTACTAAAAATAGAGAGAGAGCGAGGAGAAGCATCTAAGACGTTACCTTCTGCAAAATCGCAGCCCAATTATGATACTGGCTTTCTATCAACCACCCGGCAATCAAGCCATAAGAAACCAAAAACACGAACAAATTGCAATCAATAGGCTCTCACGCAACAACCTGCTATCAATACGGCTATCCCGCAACAAACTGCTATCCAATACGGCTATCACGCAACAAAAGCTATAAATTTGGCTATCACTTCATTTAACAGTGGAAACAAAAAGTGGGAGAGTAGAGCGCCTAAAACAAGCATAAACATTCAAAAACGAACTATGCATAGAGCAGAGATGCTATCAACACAAACAATCGACCCATCAAAAACGAACTATGCATAGAGTAGAGTTGCTATAAACAAACAATCAACCATTAAATACCTAATGTAATAGAGTAGAGTTGCTCTCAAAAACAATCTAACCCATCAAGAAACGCACTTTGCATAGAGTAGAGTTGCTATCAACACACCAATTCAACTCCATTAAAAACATACTGTACATAGCGCTGCTATCACTCAGCCAGTAAGTCAATCAACCTAAGGTAGCATTGAGACTCCTTGGGGGGGGATTGTTGATTGTGGGGAGAATTCATTCATTTCCACCTGTGGGTAGACATTCATTCCTTTCACCTGGCCATCCACAGCAGAGGGTTCTTCTTCCAGGTTAGTAATCACATGATCTTGCGGTCTACTACAGCCAAATGTTTTAATAATAATTGTAAACAATAACAATTTGAAAACCAGAATTCAGCACTGAGGTCGACAAAGTTTTCATTTTTTTTTTCAGTTTGTCATATTAGTCTTGTTTTCCCGAAAACGAAACATATGTGCAACTATACGATGAAATCTATGGAAAACAGCTCGAACACTTCAATAACCCCATCAAAAAACAGCTCAACAATACTTAAAAAAACAAAACGATTTCAAGGTGTGCAACTGGACACTGTTCAGGAAAAAGTTGAAAAACACTCCATACCCGCACAACTGTTTTACCGAATTCGTGTATACTGTACGATCTCAGACCAATCTGTTACATTTAAAAAACAAATCAGTGGTTATGTAATAGCAATACTTTCGAACTTTTGAAGATTTGGAAGAGCTTTGCTGTTGGCGTGTAAGACCGCATCGTCGCATCTTAGACAGGACGTGCAAGACGCAAGGCACGCTGTGAAATGTCTTATTACTGCGTTTGCCGGAACGGTAGCAAACGAAACTTCGTTGTGTTTATTGGGATTATTTTTATTCCCCCACCCCCCCCCCCCCCCCCCGAACATTTCTTTGTTTTTTGCCGTAATTTCCCGTAATTTTGATTCCCCCCCCCCCACCCCGGAAACAATTACGGGCAAACTGTAAGAGGTAAAAAGGTCTGCATCAGATCCACCTTCACTGCTGCACAATACATGGGTCTCCCTTATATGACAGGTCTTAAAAGACAGAAGTGCTGTACGTAGACTTGCTGGCGTCCAGGGTCGGGATATGCCTCGCGGACGGGGTTAGGATGGGTCCGCAGTGGTCTCCGGATGGCGTCCACAGTGGTCTCGGAGCTGGCATCTGAGGAAAGGACACTGTGATTGGTCATCGAACGCTATAACAGGACCGCTTGAAAGCATCCAGGTGGCCATGTGTTCAGAGCAGGAACTGTGAGTCCTTGCTTCTGTCCACAAGGATGTACATGGCGTTGAAGACAGCGGCCTTACATGTCTGGACTAGAAGTGTCCAGCACGGAGAACAGGACACTGCCTTGCCTCTACTGTGGAAGGCCAACAGGGGCGGCCACATCTCGCCTTACTGTGGGCTGCGTGGCACCTATGGGTCAGTGACGTCATCATCGCTCGTGTGGGAGCTCTGATATGGGGACCCTCCTACGTTTGCAAACAAAAGGAAGACTAGATGTGTTTAACTACAAAAAACCATACTTCGTACATGATATAGTGCATATCAGAAAAGTTCCAACGTAGAGAGAGGTTGGGTTTAATTCCAAGTTCCGTATGTGAAACTGCATACATCCCTTTATTTCTGGCTGGATTCTGAAACTTAACCTGAGGTGCTGCCCGGGCTAGCGTATCTGATCCTTTGCTGTGACGCAAATGGAAACAAGTTCATCTTAAACGTAAATAAATCCAGGTCAGCAATATATCTACTCTTTGACCACAAACGAAATGTCACGCAGCGTTATCTTTTCATATTCCCCCAGATGTGTGTTGGTTTTCACCACTTGAATCATTTTGTCTTGCAGACAATTTTAATACATGATGATAAACAATAGCAACTTCATATTGTCCCGGGTGTATGGTAGCTTTCACATACTTGAATCATACTGTCTTGCAGACAATCTTAATAAATGTCAAATTGTTGGTGATAAACAATAGCATGCGAACATGCGTACTCTCTTGTAACTGTTCAATGTACTCTTGAACAACAACAAATATCTTCAATGAGTGTAAGCTGCTGTGATTAAGAAACCTTTGACAATACATTCCCTTCACCAAAACAAAACAAAATAATAAATAAACAAAATAGGAGAAAAAGGGAAAACAAGAAAACAAGAATCCCAGACAACACTACCGAAGCCAGAAACAGAACAACAAAACACTAGGCGCATGCAAGCACTTAAATGTACATATCACTAGACAGAACAACAAAACACTAGGCGCATGCAAGCACTTAAATGTACATTCACTAGACAGAACAACAAAACCCAGACATTAAGATCCGTGCTGTCTCATCTGTTAGTCAACCCAGACGCACATATGTTTAAGCGCTTGTTGTCCTTCGTCTATTCATGGACAATGAAGCCAAATATTAATGTTTCAAAATGAACAAAAAGATAACAAGATGCAAAGCATATAAACTTACTCCAAGTTCATCTTAAATACGCGTGAGACATTCCATAAAGAGCAAAAAACCGTCTTGGGTTGGTGTAACAGTTAGTAATGGCTATTCTGGAAAGCATCGGCCATCATCTGTGACCTGTAATGAACATACCGATAAATTTTCAGAAGGATCGGCCAAGAACTTTCTGAGATTTTCCATAAAGACAAAAAAACACATTATGGACCGTTAGTAACGGCTATAACGGTAAACTTTATCATCGGACATCATCGTGATCCATAATGAACATACCTACAAATTTTCAGAAATATCGGCCACGTGCTTTCTGAGATATTCCATGAAGAAGAAAACCCGTTATGGGCAGTTATAGCGTTAGTAACGGCTATACCGGTAAACAAAAACGTCGGGCATCATCCGTGACCAATAATGAACATACCCACAAATTTTCAAAAAGATCGGCCAAGTACGTTCTAAGATATTCCATAAAAATAAAACCGTTATAGGCCGTTACAGCCGTTAGTAACGGCTATGACGGTTAAACTACGACATCGGGCATCATCCGTGACCATAACGAACATACCTACAAATTTTCAGAAAGATCGGCCAAGTACTTTCTAAGATATTCCATAAAAATATAAACCGTTATAGGCTTACAGCCGTTAGTAACGGTTATGACGGTAAACTACGACATCGGGCATCATCCGTGACCCATAATGAACATACTACAAATTTTCAAAAAGATCGGCCCGTAGTTTTGTCTGGAGCGAGTGGAACACATTTTGACCATGGACGGACGGACGGACGGACGGACAGACAGACAAACAGAGAGACAGACAGACAGACAGACAGACAGACAGACAGACAGACAGACAGACAGAAAACACACACACACCCACACACACACAACACACAAAAAAACCCGGTTTTTTCACTGGTGCTAAAGTACTCCATGTTCTATGAGAATGGGTAAAAATGCGGATGAAAACTCACCAAAGAGGATAATGCACGAAAACCCAATTGCAAACAAAACGTACTCCCATTATCCTGTTGGATTGCCAAAAGAGCAAAACCTTTGGTTCACGCTAGTTTAAAAGCTAAAAATTAAAATTCAAGCTACAATCTTATTTTGGAAAACCCGGGTTTCCATGCAAATACCCCAATATCGTGGAATCAACACTATTTACTATTACTCTCGAAAAACAAATAAACTTAAAGGGGTTTTACAGAATTAATTGAAATTATTTAAATGTCTTAATAAATTTAAAGGTTTAAAATGAAATAAAGTTTTTACAGGAATTTATTTAAATTACTGTTACGACTTTGGGATTGGGAGAGAGAGGGCAATATAGAAGAGTTAAAGAGCAGGTTTGAAGAATTAATTACTGATCTTTTTAATCGAATAGACATGCGAGAAAGTGTATTGGAAGCTGTCAGTAAAATACCAGATTCTTGGCCCCAACAGTTGTAAAGTTGTTTGCCATATTAGTTGATAATATGGCTCCTGAAGATGTTAATCTGACTGTTTCTACCGCCCCTGAAGGGGTAGCTATTCGCTTTAATGAAGATCAGGGTTTACGATTAGAAAAGACTATGAATAACAGCTGAATTTACAATTACAATTATTTATTTTTTTAGATTAAAAATGGCTGCCGAACTCAGTGAATCTGATTTAAAGAATTGTAATGAACTATTTGACGAAACAATGAAAGTGTTTAAACATTGATTTTAGTGAATTTGGTTTTGAGAATGATGTAAACAATATAATAAAAGATCATAGTGAACTATTTGACGAAACAATCAAAGTGATGAACATTAACTGTAGTGATTCAGAAAAGCTAAATTTTAGCAGGTGTTTATTGTAAGGTTAACATGTCTTGAAGTGTTGCAACGCTTAGGTGAAGAATAAAATAGCGCGTTTTACTTACTTTTATATACATTTATTTTTTAATTTACTTAAATATTTGAGTTAAAAAAATGAGCCTCACAAACGCGTCTGAGTTTGAAAAACTGCCAGCCAGCGCACTGGGTTTAAAAGGTAGTGGCAAACAATTAAGCAATGTGTTTAGCGAAGTAGACATGGACATCATTAACCCCACAATGTTCATGAAGCGTAGCACATGCTATCTCTAAAATCCAGAGTCTCTTCAACCCGAACCACCAGTAAAAGTGTTGTTGACCGTTATGATTGATTATATAACGCCTGATGATACTAAAATGCCAGTCTGGGTTTCAACTAAAAGAAGAAGTAATCAGCTATCACGACTTTAACTCTGACTGGGCCGACTACATGCTTACACAGTTTAACCATGCAAGTGAGGAGGCAAAGTTAAGGGGTTCTGGCTGGTCTGAAGGAACAGTCCTTGAAATCAGATTAAGACAAACAAAGTTTATCCTATAGTTGGCAATTCTTACCCTTCCTCTTCCAAGAGAGTTAGTTTTAAAACGAGCAGTCTTAAAACATAAAAAATCCTGACAACATGTGTTTTATGTGGTGTGTTTTTGCGCATCTACATCCTGTTATAAGAACGCAGAAAGAGTCTCTAATTATGAAGCATACAAACAAGAGCTGAACTTTAATAACATAACCTTTCAGTAAGTATAAACAGTATATCTCAGTTTGAAGAGCAAAACAAACCAATCACTGTAAACGTATACACATGGGCTGTAGAAGCTAATCTAGTGCCTCTAAGGATTTTTCCAAAAGCCCCTATTTTTGGTAAACCATTTTTAACAAAAAATGTAGTTTGATATTTTTTAAAGTTTGTAAAAAGGGTTTTTATGTTTTAAATCAAAAACAAAAAGGACTGTTAGAAATACATCAAGCATAAATTAAAAAGATTTTTGGAAAGGGGTGTCGGGGTAGTTTTTAAATTTAATAAAAAGAAGTTTGCCAAGCATAAGAAACTTTTGAAAAAGTTTTGTAAAATTGTGAAAAAAATTCCCACCTAAAGGGGGGTTTAAAAAGTTATTTTTAAAAAAAAAATTTACAAAAAAAGGCAGATGAGTCCTACGTGGTTTTTGGGGGATTTTGAATCAATCTTGCCCCGTACTCCGGTCCAAAACAAAGAACAAAAAAAAACCTTTAACCCCCATGGGACTGTTTTTATGGGGTTTATTTTTGTTAGGTAAGAGGGGCCCCCAACCCCCCAGGATTTACAGGGGCCCCAACGCAGCCGTGTTTTTTTGAGCGATAAACAATTTTCAAATCATATTAAACCCAACTAAATCTTTCGGGAAATTTTGGTTATGACCCCTAAAGCCCAAGAACTTTTATGAAACCCATCACTGCTGGAAATTTTCGGAAAATTTTTATTAGGTAAACCGTAAGGACCCCACAAACATTTTTACTAAAAAATTTCAGGGGGGGCCCCGCCAAACAATTGTAATCTTCCCCCTTTAAAAGGTTGCCCCCAAAAATGGAAAACGGTATCTTCTTTCATAAACTTGCGGGGTTTACGATTTTTTTCCCTCATGAAGCGTGTTTTTGGAAAAAAGAGGGTTAGCTCCCTTTCCCAAGTCTTCAGAAAAGTACATGATTTTACTCGGGGATTTTTTTTTTAAAGACTTCCCCCCAATTTTTTTTTTTTTTCGGATGGGGATTTTGGGAAAAAAATTTTTCCCGGATGTTACGTTTTTCCAAAACACAAAAAATTTTTTGGGACCCTTTTCCTTTATGGGGGTTAAAGGATTTTAATTAAAATACATGAATGTGGGAAAAGTTTTGCCCAAAGCGGCGCTCCCAGAAAAAGGCGATTTTTACTCTAGGCTTACGGGGAAAGGCATAACGGATTTCTAAATTTGGGAATACGTCAAAAAGTGGACAAAATTAAACCAATTTTGAAAAATGGGGACATCATAAATAATATTTATTGGTGAGTGTGTTTTTTGAAAGCGTCTTTAAAAAAATTCCCGGAATTACATGCAGAAACATTACAGCTTGGGACTCATCCCCTTTACATCTTGCACCCGGGCCCTTTTTTTGGGTTTCTTTCTTAAAGGTTACAACTTTCAGTTTTGATTTAAATTTCCTGATTGCCCAATTCAGTTGTTTGAAGACGGGTGGGGGGGGGTTTGCGGGCCCTTTCAAAACCCTTACTGAAAAGTAACAAAAATTTTTTTTGATGATTATGACCCCAATAAAAAAAAATTTTAAATTGTATTTGAGGCCAACAATCTGTATGGATGGGCTATGAGAAAAACCGTTTTCAATTAGAAATTTTTAAATGAAAAAAGGGGGCCCTCATGATGTCTTTATTTGTTTTTAGTATGTTGTCACAGCTTACGCCTGATAATCCAGCAGGCTAAAACTTAGAAGTAGGGCTTGAATATCCTAAAAAATTACCGTTTTCCAAACCCATTACCCCCCGGCAGAAAGTTTTAAAAAAGGTTCCAATTTTGGGAACCCCCCTAAAATTGTTCCCCTTTTTCGCACAAAAAAATATTTTTTGTTTTACAGGGTGTTAAGTTTTAAATTAAAGGGATGGACTGAAATAAAAAGCTGTTACAAAATAATTATTGTGATCAAGAACCCTTTTTGGACCGTACCTTTTAAAGAAAAATTTTTTAGAACCCCAAACCCCCTGATGCTTAGAAAAAAACTTTTTTTTAAAATAATGAAAACAGCGGGTTTTGGGGAAACCATGGAGAATCCCCAAAAAACGTAAAAATGTGAAAATTTGTTACAAAAAAAAACCCAAAAATTTTTTTTTGCCTCTAAACCCCAAATATCAAGCTTTTGAAAATTTAACGATTAAACCCGGTTGGATTATGATGAAAAAAGGTGTTTAAATTGGACAAGTGGTGTTTTTCGTTTACTGTATTTTAAATTGTCAAGTTTTTTAATGTTTTAATTTCTGTTTGACCCACTTTAAAAACCGCCAAATACCGAAGAAGAGCGTTTTAAAAGGAAAATGCTTTTTATTTAGAGTCCCCCCAGAAGATTTAAAAAGGATTTAGAAAAAAGAAGTTGCTAAAGGAGTGTTTGGGTGGGGTTTTACAATGGACTAAACCAAAGACCGTCCCTTTAAAAAATTTTTTTAAATTTTGAAAAAGAAAGTAATTTGGGAAAGATTTAAGGCTGAACCCTTTAAGGGCAGTTATAAAAAAATTGTTTGGGTTTTCGGGAAAAAATGTAAGGTTGCCCGCCAAGGGCTTCTGTAATGAAGAAGGTTAAAAGGATAATTAAAAAAGGGTTTTCAAAAAAAATATTTTAGATTTACTAAAGCAAGCTCTCTTTGAAAAAAAAGTAATTTTATCACCATTTGTTAATTGCGCTTCTCTTCCCTCAAGGTTTAAACAAAATGCCCGTTAAAAAAATTTATAGTTTTTAACAATTTAACCCAAAAGAAAATTTTGCAGTCCCGGTTTTATAGCTGTAAAGGGGAAATTTGGGAACTTTAAAATGAAAATTAAACTTAAAATTTGAACCTAACTTAAATTTTTTATTTAAGAAAACCCAACTAGTTAAATTATTTAAGAACCTAATAGTACTTAAATTTTAAAAACCCAACTTTTTTGACAAAAAATTATAATTTACTTACATTAAATTTTAATTTACTTGGGATTAAATTTAAAAAATCCCTTTTTATACCCAACTTTTTTGTACTTTATTTAGTCTTAACTTGGACTTTATTTTGGGGTTTTTTAAAAAATATTCCCTAGAAAAAGGATTACAGCGGGGTTGCGCTTTTTTTTGCAGAAAATTGGTTTTCTTTTTTTTCTGGTTTTGTGGGGAAAAAAGGTTTTTTAACTTTGTGCAAGTATGGTGTTACGAAAAAGTATGCTAAAACTCCCCACCCAACCCAAAAAAAGCAGCCAATTCATAATTAATTTAAACTTATGTTTTTTTGTGATTTTTTTTGGGTTTTTGTTTTTTGTTTTGTTTGTTGTTTTTTCTGGCGGCGATGGTATTACTTTCTAATTTTTTTGTTTTGTTGATTGGGTTTTCTTTTTTTTTAGTCGTTCCAATTTAGCTAGTTTAAAGACCAGCCTCAAATTTGTAAAGGGTTTTTAGTTTTAGTAACCTTACTACCCTTTTGGCACTTACCTGTTTGGGGCATTCTGCTCCTGCGGGTTTTCCCGCGGTTTTTTTCCCGCGGCTCTTTTTTCTCCCGATCGCTCTTTTTTTTTATTGTGATTAAATTTAAAAATAATCAAAATTAAAATGATTAAAAGTAATTTTTTCCCCTGATGAAAGGCATTTTAAAAAAGTCCAAATTTGTAAAATGGGCAAAAGCAAAAGGGTTTTTAGGGTCTTTTTTTAAAACCCGGGTCTTTTGATTAGTCATATTTTAAAACTTTTTCTGAAAAACTGGCGCAAACTTATTAAATAATTGAATTTTAAATTTTTAAAGGGCTGTCCTAAAATCTAACCCTTTTTTTTCCCCAGCTGTGCTTCGTAAAAAAATGTTTGTATTTAAAAGTCTGAAGTGACAATTGCTTTTAATTGTTCCAAAATTTTTTAAACCACATACTGTTTTGTTTTTTCCCCAGTGGCCCGAGAGTATAATTTTTTCTTTATGGGGGGTTGTCTAAAGGAGTGTTGCTTGTTCCCCACAATTTTAATTTGTTCCCCCCAAACCCCTTTTAAAGCAATAAAAAATAATTTTAATACTTTTAAAAACCCTGGTTTAACGTGGTTAATTTTGCGTGCCTTTTTCCCGGGGGTTTTAGTCTTTCAACCCCTTTCCAAAAAATTTTTTTTTTGGAATAAAAAAACCCCCCAAAAAGGGAAAAATAAAAAGAAATTTGCCCCAAAAATAGTTGCAAAACCCTTTTTTTTTAGCTTTTTAAAAACAAAAAAATTAATTTTATTAAAAAAAACCCTAGACAAACCTTTGTTTTTGATTATTTTAAAAAATTTTTTTTTGTTTAATTTAAAAGATGAAAGGGGAAAAAAGGTTATCCCTTTCGATTTTTTATTTGCTGTTTAAATTTGGGCCTTAGTATAGGCGATAGGATTTACAAAAAACATGTTTTAAAAAAAAAGCCCGGTGACCTAGGAAGGTTAAAACATTGAGGCGTTTGTTAAGGGTTTTAGTTGTAATCACTGGGGGGTTGCCCTCAAAAAACTTTTTGTTTCACAGGGGATTATCCCCGAAATTTTTAATTTCATAGAAAGTTTTAAATTTAAAAAAATATTGATTTTTA
Source organism: Conus ventricosus (assembly GCA_018398815.1). Taxonomy (NCBI): domain Eukaryota; kingdom Metazoa; phylum Mollusca; class Gastropoda; order Neogastropoda; family Conidae; genus Conus; species Conus ventricosus. Next base: position 93,480 of record JAFLJL010018194.1, read on the forward strand.
AAAAGATGGGAAGGGGGTAGTTTTGATGGTAGGAGGAGCTATTTTTTAATGCCCTGGCCTTCTCTGGAGGCAATTTTATGTTTAGTAAAATTTAAGGGCCGATGAAAAAAAAAAGAACCATAACAAAGCAATAGAAAATTTTAAACTAAGGGGAAGAGAGGGTTTAAAGAGAAAAAACGAATTTTCTCACTTGCTTTTTTAATAAAAAGTTAAAAGAAAAGGCAGGGACAAACATTTTCAGACGTTTAGGGGGCAATTTAATGAGTATTTTTTGGGGCAGGAAAGAAGTTTTAAATCCGCCCCCAGAACGGGTTTATTTTATGAACCATCGAAGAAAAGAAAATAACAGAAAATTTGGTTTTTTTTTTTTGGGTGCTATGGGAAACCAAAATTAAAATTTTTTTGGGGACAAAATTTAAAATCCCCAATTTAAAAAACAGTCCTTTGATGGCAATACAAAATAAAAATTTTATTTTTTCCTAAGGGTAATTTGGGAAAAGGAAAAAAACTGCCCATTTTAAAAACTAAGTAAAGCTGCTAGAGTGTCTGAAACAGATGGGGAAAGGGGGCTTTCAAAAAAGCAAATTTGGGGAAAATTATTTGCCCGCCCCAAAAAAAATAATAAGGTAGATTTGTTAAACCCCAGTTTCCCCAAAGGGCACCCCCCCGATGGACTTGCTTTTATCTTCCACTTTCCCCAAAAATTTGAAGAAAAAAGTTTTTAAATTGCTCTGCGTTGTTGACATGGCTTCAAGATACAAAGGGCGCTGAGCCTTTAACAGAAAAAAGTAACCCGCTGTGGTGGGCTTTTCCAAATATACATGGGAGGTCCATTAAAGTATCCTAGGATGATTCAATTTTTATGTGGAAAAGAGTTTAAAGGGGTCTGGGAAAAAAGGTTTTTAAAATCCGGTTTAAATTTAAAAAGAGGGCCCAGGAAACCCTTTGTTCCCCAAGCCCCGTGAAAATTTAAAAAAAAATCTGTGCCCCCCCTGTTTCCCAAACCCAAAATCACAGAGAAAATTTTGGAAAAGAACGCGCAACCCGGGAAGGGGTTTGGAGATTTCCCTCAGTTTACGTGCCCGGGAAAAATTTAAGGAAATTTTAAAAAAACGGCCCTTTAAACCCGTTTAAAAAAAATAAAATTAAAAAAAATTAGCATTTTCTGAAAATGTGGGAGGGGGGGCTAAAAACTCTTGCCGTTTGGGTAAAAGTAAGTTTTTGAAAGTCCTGGGCCCGGGGGAAGGGGGTTTTTTGAATTTGGCTTCAGATCCATATGGGCATAGATGTATATGAAATTGGGGAAAAAATTATGAAAACAACCCCTCCCCGGGTTTTTTTTAAGAGAGACTCTCTCGTCTTTAAAAAACCTGCCCCCTAAAAGTTTCCCTTTTTTCGTGAAGAGTGAAGTTGTCCCCCCAAACACAGGAGCTAACAAAAAAATAGTTTTTTTATTTTTTGTTAAACTTATTTTTTTTTTTTTCTCTTTTTTGGGGTTTTAAAAGATCTGTGTTTGTTTTTTAATGTTTTTTTTTAAATTTCATCGTGTTAACCGGGCGTGAAAATAAAAGTCTTTTTCCATTTCCTTTTGAAGTTCAATTTTTTGTCGTCTATAATTCCCCAAACCCTTTAGCCCTAAGCTTCTGAAATTCTTTGTCCGTAGTTTTCATCCTGTAATGATTTGCGTTTTTTTTAATTTTTAATGAACAAAGTTTTGCTGAAGCTAGGGTACAAAGGCAGTGTGTTTTGTAATTTTTGGAGTTAAATTTTTTTTAAAAAAAGCACTTACAACCCTTGAAAAACGCCTAAACCCAAAACCCGCCCCCCAATGTAAAGAGGTGGGGGCCCCAAATCCAGTGGCTAAAACAGCAACAAAAGCCCAGCACTTACGGGGTTTTACCCGGATGAAAACAGTAATTACATAAAAAAAGAGTATTTAAAGCTTTTGTTTTTTTTCTTTCTAGTAACCCTATATTATCTTTAAATCGGGTTTCTATTTCCCTTTTGGGAAATTCAGTTATTTGCTTAACCTTAAAATGTTTTTAAACCCCCATTTTTTTAAAAAAAAATTTTTTTTTTTAAAATTAAATTTTTTATTAATCCTTTTTGGCAAACATTTTTTTAACCCGAGTATAACGCAATTAAAAAAAACTACTTTTTTGAAAATAAAATCGAGGGACTGTTAGTTTGTCTTTGTCAACCATCACATTTAAACCCTTTTCGATGGTTTCAAGGGGGGTTTATTTATCTTTCCCTTTTTTTTTTAATTGGGAATTTTTAAGCCCCAAGAGGGGGGGGCCAAATTTTTTTAGCCCTTTTTTGTACACCTTTGAATTTAAAGTATGTTCTGGCAAACTTTGGAACCCTCCTCGGAGTAAAAATTATGCGAAAAAAACCCTCGTTTATTGGCCCAGGTAAGTACCCGTTGGGGTTGGGGGGGAAAAATTTTAAACCGGCAGTGTCGCCCCCACTTCATTTAAAGGGCTTTTTTCTCTGTAGATTTTTAAAAACCCCCCCTTGTTATTTCAATCTGTTTTTTTTATTGTTTTTCCCGGAACTAAGCTAAAAAAAAATAGGGGCCCCCTTTTAAGGGGTTTTCAAAAATTTTTTTTTCCTTACGTGTAACATTAGGGCTTCGCTTTCAAACTTTTTTTTCCCCAAGAAATTTTTCGGAAGCAACCCCCCAAGCTTTTCTTTTATGAATTTTGTTTTTTAAATTTTGGGCCAACTCGTTTCCCTTAAAATTTTCTTATCTCCCTAGGGAAGGATATTGCTGCCGTTTTTTGTCTTCAATTTCTTTTTCGTTTGAAAACCCCGTCATTTTGGTCCTAAAACCCCAATAAACTTTTCCCCTGGCAACCTATTAGATCAAAACCAGTTTTTGTTTTCTGGGTCTTTTAGCTCTATCCCAGTGCATTTAGGAGTTAGCTCCGCTTTTGGTTCTGGCCCCCGAGACTTTCCCTTTTTAAAATAAAAAAATTTTTAATAAACAAATTTTTTATAAAAATTTTAATAACAAAAAATTAAAAATTAAAACAAAGTATTGAACGGGGGGGTCAGCCCGTAAGCTTTTCTTAGGGGTGTTTTAGTGTTTCTAACTGCTCTTTTATTTTTTTAAAAAACCCATCTTTTTCCCTTATTTTTATAATTTTCTTTTTAAACTTTCTTCAAAATTTCCTTGGTCCTTTTTTAAAAATTAATAAAAACCAAATTTTAAACCTCCCGTTCAAAGTCTTTTAAGACACATTATTTTTTTGAGTTAAGACCCACACAGAAACTAAGGCGTGGCGCCCCCCCACAAAAGGTTTAGCTTTGCAGACCCTTTTTTTTTAAAAAACAATTCCTTTTCAGCCTAAACAGTAAACCAATAAAAACGCTTTTCGCCCCTAAAAAGTCTATATATTGTTCTAAACATCGCTCAGCTTGTCCGGGATAAAATTTAAAAATATATTATCGCTGTCCAAATAAATTTTCCTTTCTTTAAAAGGACTTTTTGTTTTTAAATTTGGTCTTGCAAAATTTAAAAAAAATTGCTCGAAAAGAAACCCCTGTATATTGTTTGTAAAAAGTCAAGTACAAGCCCTTTTTTCCCAAACCCTGAAATCCACAGATAAGAGAAAGGCGGATTTTTTTTGGGCAGAAACTTCAACCCTATCCATTTTTTTTTTATTAAATATTCTTCTGAAATTTTTTTAAAGCCCCCCGTTTTTTTGCCCTGTTTTCTTAAATTTTTTAAAATGGCATCAAAAAACCAAAAAAACCCCATACATCCATTTTTCCCCCCAAACTGTTGTCAAATGTAAAACTAAAGTCCAACCCCACCCAAATTTACTTATTAAGTAGTTTTTCGATTCTTACTTAATAAAGACAATTTTTTTAAACATCCCACGTCAACTGTGGGAAAATCCCTTTCCCCTACCTCCAGCAAAACTTTTTTTCCCATTTCTTTAAAAATTTTGGGTGAGGAAAAAGGGTCCGCGCCCCGAATACAACTAAATCGGCCCTTGCCATTTATTACACACAGTCGACCTTCTAAATTTTTTGGATTTAAAAAACGCTTCTGATTCTCTCAAAAAAAAAAAAGGGGTTTTGTTTTTTCCCAAAAACAAGAAAAAAAAATTCCCTTTTAAGGAAAAATGTGAGGAAATAAAATCAAATTTTCCCAGAATATAGGAAATAAGACTTTTTTGTCATTTAAATTGTTTACTACAAAGCGTCCTAACACAAAATAACCAAAAAATCAACCTTATTTTTTCCGTTCCCATGGAAAACCAAGTTTAAACATCCCCATTTTTTATTTTTACAAAATGATTTTACTCGGGTTAAAAACCACACAGACCGGGTTTTTAGGGCACACATGTCCCACTATGAGTATCTTTACTTTCTAAAAAGAGAGATATTTTTTGTTTTTTGTGAAAAAAAATTTTTAAAAAAAATTGTTTTTTCCCGAAAAAAATTGCCTAAAATTTATCAGCGGAAATCATGAAAATCGAATCAGGAAAATAAAAAAAAAAACAGATTTTTAAAAAATAAACCCAAAAAAAAATTCAATAAGACAAAAAGGTAAAAATTTCCCCCCAAATTTCATTAGTTTTTGAATAACATTTTTCTGAAAAAATTTTAATATTTTGTACAGCATTGGGGAAAGAAAAAAACAAAACCCCAGGAAAAAACGCAGCAAAAGGAGCACAAACAGTGCCACAGACAGGGTTTATTTAAAAACCCGGGTTAAAATTTTCGATCCCCCACCCCACCCCACAGCACAAAACCACACAGCAGAACTGCCCGGCGCATAGGCGGGGCCCCCTTCCAGCTTCCACTCCTCCGTTTTTTCAGTCGGGCAGCTCGAACGGTGTCCCGCCCCTTGGCCTTTGTCTCTCTGGAACGGGACGCTTTTCCCCTCCCCCCCTTTTCTGCTGCCTGCTTGCCCCTAGCCCCCTTTTGTGATTTTCCTCTTTAAAAACCCAAAGAGTCAGTGTCCGGGCACCCACTGGGGAAAAGTTAAAATTCACTGAGGCTGGGGGTAACTGAAAAACCTCCCCCCCGGGGCGGAGGCAAAACTTTTTTTCCCCCTTGGTACAGCGGGACCAGAAAAACTGTGCAAGCACCCCCCTTGGAGTTTTTGGTTTTCCCAAGCAAAAACACCTGCTTGGGAAGGGGTAGTGTCTTTCAGCCTTTCATAGAGGGGTTTTTCCAGGTGCTGGTGCATTTTAAAACTGTAATTGAAGGGTGTGGGATGAGTTTGTCTGGTGCCCGGGGAAACCGGGACGTTGGGGCCAGAGGCCTGATGAACACCAGGAGCAAAACCCAGGGGGCACAGTTCATGGGGGGGGGGCTTGTTTTCATAAATAACAGGTTGAAGAAAGCCTTGAGGGCCCCTTTTTCCCATTTCTTCAGCACTGCAACTTTTTCGGTGGCACTTTTGTAGTAATGGCACCCCGTATGGCATTCGTGTTAGATTCCCAACGGCCACGCCCCTCCAAGGGTGATCCCTTTTTTTTTTTTGGGGGCGAAAATTCCGAAACTAAAAATTCGAAAACCCTAAACCAACCCGCTTGCTGACATGATTGATGCTTCCCTTCTAAATTTCCCCAAACCTCTAAACCTTTAAGGCTTGATGGCTGTCAATTTTGGGTTTTCCCCCCCCAGGGGAAAAATTTTTTTGGGGGGGCCCTTCCCGGGGGCCCCCCCAAAAAACCCCCCCCCCCCCCCCGGGGGAAAAAAAAAAAAAAAAATTTAAAAATTTTTTTTTAAAAAAGGGGGGGTTTTTTTTTAAAAAAAACCGTTTTTTTTTAAAAAAACCCAAAAAACCCCCCCCCACACACAAAACACCCCCCCCCCCAAAAAAAAAAAAAAAAAAAAAAAAAAAAAAAACCCCCCCCCCCCCACCCCAAAAAAAACCCACAAAAACCTTAAAAAAAAAAAAAAAAAAAAAATTTTTTTGGGGCTTTTTTGGTTTGTGGTGTGTGGTGGTGGTTTGTGGGGTTTTTTTTTTGGGGGGGGGGTGTGTGTGTGGGGGTGTGTGTTTGGGGGTGGGGTGTTAAATTTTTGGGGGTTTTTTTTGGGGTTTAATTTTTTTTTAAAAATTTTTTTTTTTTTCCCAAAAATTTTTCATTTAAAAAAAAAAAAAAAAAAAATAAAAAAAAAAATTTTTTTTTCCCCCCCTTTTTTTTTGAAAAAAAAAAATTTTTTTTTTTTTTTTTTTTTTCCCCCCGGGGGAAAAAAAAAAACCCCCCCCGGGGAAAAAACCCCCTTTTAAAAACCCCCCCCCAAAAAAAATTAAAAAATTTTTTTGGGGAAAAAAAAAACCCCCCGGGGGTTTCCGGGGGGGGGGGTTTTTTTTTGGGGAAAAAAAATTTTTTTTTTTAAAGGGTTTTTTTTTTTTTTTTTTTTTCCCCCTTTGGGTTTTGGGGAAAAAATTTTTTAAAAAGGGTTTCCCCCAAAAAAAAGGGGGGAAAAAAAACCCCCTTTAAATTAAATTTTTCCCCTTTTTTTTTTTTTTAAAAAACCCCCCCCCCAAAAAAAAAAAAAATTTTTTCCGGGGGAAAAAAAAACCCCCTTTTTAAAAAAAACCCTTTTTTTCCCCCCTTTTTTTTTTTTTTTTTTTAAAAATTTTTTAAAATTTTTAAAAATTTTTGACAACCCCCCGGGGTTTTTCCCCCTCCCAAATTTTTTAAAACCTTTGGGTTTCCCCCCGGTTTGGGGCCCCCAAAAAAAATTTTTGGGGGGGTTTTTCACGAAAAAAGGGGTTTTTTTTTGGGGGGGGCAAAAGGGGGGTTTTAAAAAACCCCTTTTTTTGGGGGGTTTTTTCCCTTTTTTTTTTTTTTGGGGCCCCCCCCAAAAACCCCAAAAAAAAAAAAATTTTTCCCCAAAAAATTTTTAACCCCCCTTTTAATTTTTTTCCCAAAAAGGTTAAGGGGGGGGGGGGGGGGGTTTTTGGGGGGGGGGGGGGGAATTTTTTTTTAAAAAAAAAAAGGGGGGGGGGGGGGGGGGTTTTTTGGGGGGGGGGAAAATTTTTAAGGGATTTAAAAGGGGGGGGGCCCCCTCACTGGGGGGTTTTCCCCTTTGGAAAAAAAAAAGGAAAAAAGGGGTTTTTAAGGGTTTTTAAAAAAAAATTTTTTTTTCCCCCCAAAATTTTTTAAAAAAGGGGGGGGGGAAAAGGGAAATTTTTTAAAAAAGAAAAAAAAAATTTAAAAACCCCCCCTTTTTCCCCCCCAAAAAAAAATTTTAAAGGGGGTTTTTTTTTTTTTTTTTTGGGGGAAATTTTTAAAAAAACCTTTTTTTTCCCCGGGTTTTTGGGCCCAAAAAATTTTTTTAAAAGAGAAAATTTTTAAAATTGTTTTGGAAAAATTTTTTAAAAAAAAAAAAAGGGGGGGGTTTTTTTAAAAAAAAAAACCGGGGGGGCCCCCCCCCTTTTCCCCCGGGGGGGAAAAAAGGGTTAAAAATTTTTTTGGGGGTTTGGGTGGCCCAAAATTTTTTTAAAAATTTTTTTTTAAGGGTGGGGGGCAAAAAAATTTTTTTTTTTTTTTAAAAAAATTAAAAGGCAAAAAACCCTTTTTTTAAAAAAAATTTAAAAATTTTTTTTAAAAAATTTTTTTAAAAAAAACCCCCAAAAAAAAAAGGGTTTTTAAAAAAAAAAATTTTTTTTAAAAATTTTTTTTTAAAACCCCCCCCAAAAAAAATTTTGGGGGGGAATTTTTTTAAAATTTTTAAATTTTTTTTTAAAAAATTTTTAAATTAAAAATTTTTTTCCTTTTTCCCTTTTTTTTTTTTTGGGGGGAGGAAAAAACCCAAAAAAAAAAAAAAAAATTTTTTTAAAAAAAAAAAAGGGAAAAAAACCCTTGGTTTTTTAAAAAAAAAAAGTTTTTTTGGGGGGGAAAAAGGGGGAAAAAAAAAAGGGGAAGCCAAATTTTAAAAAAAAAAAATTTTTTCCCCTTTTTTCAAATCCCCCCGGGGGGTTTGTTTTTTTTTAAAAAAAAAAAAAAACCCTTTTTTTTCCCTTTTTTTTTTGGGGGGAAAAAAAAACCCCCTTTTTTTTAAAAAAAATTTTTTTTTAATTTTTTTTAAATTTTTGGGGGCCCCCCCCCCTTTTTAAAAAAAAACTTGGGGGGGTTGGAAAAAAAAAAAAAAATTTTTTTAAAAAAATTTTTTGGGGGGAAAATTTTTTAAAAAAAAAAAACCCGGGGGGGGAAAAAAAAAAAGGCCCCAACCCCCCGGGTTTTTTTTTAAAAAAAAGGGGGGGAAATTTTTTTTTTTTAAAAAAAAAAAAAAAAAAAAAAAAAAAAAAAAAAAAAAAAAAAAAAATTTAAGGGAAAAAAAAAAGGGGGTTAAGGGAAAAAAAAAAGGGGGAAAAGGGAAAAAAAAAATTAAGGTTGGGATTAAAAAAAAATTTAAAAAAAGGGGGAAAAACCCCCGGAAACCCAATTTTTTTAAAAAAAAAAATTTTTTTAAAAAAAGGAAAAAACCGGGGAAAAAAAAAAAAAACCCAAAATTTTGAAAAAATTTTTAAAAATTTTTTAAAAAAAAATTAAATTGGGAAAAACCCCCCGTTGGGTTTTTTTTTTTCCAAAAAACCCCCAAAAAAAAAAAAAACCCCAAAAAAAACCCGGGGAAAAAAAAAGAAAAAAAATTTTTTAGGAAAAAAAAAATTAAAAAACCCCAAAACCCTGGGGGAAAAAAAGGGGGGGAGGGGGTTTTTTTTGGGGGGCTTTTTGGGGGTTTTTAAAAAAAGGGTTTAAAAGGGTAATTAAAAATTAAAAAGGGGGAAAAAAAAAAAAAAAAGGGGGGGTTTTTTTTGGGCCGGGGGGGGAAAAAAAAAGGGGGGGGTTTTTTTTTTTGGGGGGGGGTTTAAAGGGTTGTTTTTGGGCCCCCAAAAAAAAAAAGGGGAAAAGGGTTTTTAAAAAAAAAATTTTAAAAAAAAGTTTTAAAGGGTTTTTTTAAAAATTTTTTTTAAAAAAGAAAAGGGGGGGGGGGGGCCCCCCCCTTTTAGGGTTAAAAAAAAATTTTTTTGGGGGCCCCCCCCCCTTTTTGGGGGAAAAACCTTTAAATTTTTCAAAAAAAATTTGGGGTTTTTTTTTTAAAAAAGAAATTTTTTTTTTTTTTTCTTTGGTTTTTTAAAAAAGGGCCCTTTTGGAAAAAGTTTTCCCCCTTTTTTTTTGGAAAATTTTTAAAAAAAAAAAAAAAAGGGTTTTTTTAAAATTTTAAGGGTATAAGCTAGGAATACTTACAAGAAAGCAGCAGCGAATACAGGATTAATGCTAGAAAGTCAGCTAATTTAGAAGCGTTGTCTACTAACAGAGCGCAGCTAGCAGCGCAAACAAGCAGAATAAGAGAACTATAAACAAAATACTTTATGAAAACACTACGCTAGCTGAAAGAATAAGGATTCTGTTTAGAGAACAGGGGATTACAATAGTTAGCATATTAACGGCTGTTGGGTTTGCTATCTCTACACTCGTTTATGCTTTAACCGGCAGTGTACCAACGGGGTCAGTAGCTCCTCCAACACCTCAGCCTGGTAAAAGTTGGATTAGAAAAATTGCATCATCTAGCAAACCTATTAAAGAAGTTAGCCGTCAAAGCGCTTGATGCTCTGCCCGGCATAATAGGCAGTGTTGTTAGTTGCGTTTTGTCTACTATAGGCAAAGTTGCTGGTTATATGGCTGACCATCTGTGGACGTTAGGAGTGCTAGCTGCTGGATTAATTTTTAGTGAAATAAAGTATGGCTAATCCAGTAAAAGTTAAAAATACAACAAGGGCTGTCTTTTCGCTAGTGTGGCTGTCAGTGTGAGGTACATTAACAGGTGGTGTGCTTTCTGGGCTGCTTTCTGGCTGTGGGGCGCTTATAACTGGATCGCTTTCTTCAGGGTTAGGTACTTTTTTTAAATGGATGGAGCAGGCCTTGTGTTTAAGCCTTGATTGTGCCCTAAGTTTTGATCTTCTCCAGCTATGAGGATTTCATTGTTATAATTCTGTATCATGCCCATCTGTAGTCTAAGGTCAGAGGGCAGCATGTATAATCCATGGCCTACAACAAAGTCAACCTTTGACCTAGCATGTGCAAGAACGTCTTGATACCTTTGTATGCTGGCAGGCAAATCAACAGCTGAGTTAATAGCATCTTCTAAATTAACTAGAAATTGTTTTCTGGCATTAAAGCCTGTAGATTGATCTACTATGCTAGATTTAGTCTGTGCTTGTGCTCCTAATAGACTCCAAACGTACGTCCGTATGGAGTCATTGAGTCTTTGCACTCCTGGCATTGTTAGGCCTTCACTTTCATCTAAGATAAATGTTGCCCAAGCATTATAATGTTTTTGTACTATAGCTCCCAATCGAACTGGTTTGTTTGGTTGAAAAGAGGTGTGGTCAGGCCAGTAGTCATACTCATATTCTCTATGTTGACCCCACAAATACAATGTGCCTAACCCATGATTGCGATCTAACTTTTGTCTAAAATCAGTTGAAGGATCAATGTTAAATTCGTTGCAGATTCTTTCATATGCATTATTGTCCATTGGGTTGTTGAATGGATTAAACGGGCTGTCGTTTGGGAGGGCTACTTGTAGTTCAGTTAGTATTCGCCTGAACTGGTAATAAACATGAAGAAAAGAAAAAGAAACACCCGAAGGTGCTGGGGAGGACCCAGAGAAGCACTGTCTTCACCTGCCTTTAGAGCAGTCCTGTACCACCCTTGGAGGCCTGCGCTGTGTTGACGATGGGTACAGACACGCGCAGGACACTCCATTAAGATATCAAGGGACATAACTGCTCCTGAACAGAGGTAAATTAGACTACAGGATGCAGCTCATAACAGCCTTAAAGTAGCATCCCCATGGGTGTACCAGCCCGTATTTCATGACTGCAGAGCCCACCGGCGAAAAACACCACCCTCCAGCTGCCGAGCACACCCCACAGACCCAACCACCCCTGCCCACGGACAGATGAAGACAGTGCCACTCCAGACACAGCCAGCTTTCGCCATACGGTCTTATATGCCCTCAAGAGAGAATCCAAAGTTGTAGTCTTTCCCACTGTCAACAGGACTTTCCCTGTGGTCAGTGGGTCTTTCCCCACCGTCACTGGACCTTTCTCCAGGGTCAGCCTAGTTAAGGCAAAGAAGAAAAAGAAACACCCGAAGGTGCTGGGGAGGACCCAGAGAAGCACTGTCTTCACCTGCCTTTAGAGCAGTCCTGTACCACCCTTGGAGGCCTGCGCTGTGTTGACGATGGGTACAGGCACGCGCAGGACACTCCATTAAGATATCAAGGGACATAACTGCTCCTGAACAGAGGTAAATTAGACTACAGGATGCAGCTCATAACAGCCTTAAAGTAGCATCCCCATGGGTGTACCAGCCCGTATTTCATGACTGCAGAGCCCACCGGCGAAAAACACCACCCTCCAGCTGCCGAGCACACCCCACAGACCCAACCACCCCTGCCCACGGACAGATGAAGACAGTGCCACTCCAGACACAGCCAAGCTTTCGCCATACGGTCTTATATGCCCTCAAGAGAGAATCCAAAGTTGTAGTCTTTCCCACTGTCAACAGGACTTTCCCTGTGGTCAGTGGGTCTTTCCCACCGTCACTGGACCTTTCTCCAGGGTCAGCCTAGTTAAGGCAAAGAAGAAAAAGAAACACCCGAAGGTGCTGGGGAGGACCAGAGAAGCACTGTCTTCACCTGCCTTTAGAGCAGTCCTGTACCACCCTTGGAAAGTTATATACTGACCTTACTAAAAGATTGGGATGGTTTAAATGGTTTGCTATGAAACACCGCAGCCAGTGGTATGAGCAGTAAACGGCAAAATTTAACTGATTCTGGTAAAAACGTCATAGGGCGGATGTCCATGCTGATGGCACTCTATCATTATTTTATTGGTGGATTGAATATCAGTTAGCGGGTTTACAAGTCTGACTTGGAAGCCGTATGATTCGTCTACTGCAATAGTTAGATTGCTGAAGTCTAAAGATTTGGGATTATAAACGCTCCTACATTGTAAGTGGCACTTTCGTTATATTTAAAAGGTTCCATTTTTTTAAATTAATTTTTTAAATAGTTATAAAAAAGATGTACATCTCTATAACCCAACAAAATAAACGTGTGTTCTTAACGTACCCAATTGACAATAGGCAAGGTAAATTATAGGATTGCCCTTAAAGAAATTGGTTTTAAAGTAAAATGGATTAACATATCTGAAAGAGCTAAGAATGACTGGGTGGATGTTAAGGATGGGCAAGGCGATCTAGTAAAACATTTAAAAATACCTGATGGTTACTACAACTTTTGTTCTTTAAAGAAATATTTAGCAATTTTGGCATTAAGTTAAAAATTAATGAGGCAAATCTTATAATTACTATGTATTTTCCAGAAGAAAGAAGGGAGTACGTTTTTCCTAGAAGCCTTGCTCGAATTTTGGGCTTTTATAATAGTGGAGAAAACATATAGCTTCAGCACGCACGGCCTTGTAGAATGGGGCATTTATGAGTATTAGGTAATAGAGCATCCGATTTTCTCGTAAACCCAATGTTGTATGTCCATTTACAACAGTTAAAAACAAATACTAATTTGTTTGATGGTTACCCGTCTACAGTTCTGCGGGCACTGCCGTCAACTGGGGTAGGGTTTTTGCGATTATCAGCTATACAGGTTTGATGGAGGCAGTCAATTTAAAGAATTAGTTAGCTTAGACATAAATTCATTGATGTAAAAATAACTAATCAAGACGGAAAACCAGTTGTCTGTTCTGATTTATTAATAGTGCTTGAGGTAGAAGAGCGTGCTGTAAATCATTAGATTTTTATATTATAGGGAGAGAATGTAAAATATATGTTCGTTCAAGCTCACCCATGTTATTTCTCTCGTTTTAGGCAAGAATCAGAAGAAGTCATGTGTGTGTGCGTGAGTGGGCAGGGGGTGGTTTAATTAACTAGGACAATCAGCCACAGATCGTTTTGACTTGGATTACTGCATTGCTTTGCAGGGCAAAACGCTCGCACACACACACACACCGCAACGGGCCCCGTCAAACGATCAATAACAGGCGGCTGACTAAGTGAACGATTCGCGTGTGTCGCGGCCGTGTGCAATCATTCTATAAAAATCTATTGTCGCATCAGTCTCGCATGTTCCATGTCTGGTGCAACTCACATGTGACGTTATCATGAGTAATCATTCTATAAAAATCTATTGTCAAAATGGCGTTTTTCCTGCATGGTGCAACTCATAGGGGATGTTATCATTAGTAATCATTCTAGAAAAATCTATTAATCCAATGCGCATGCGGCAGAGGTGGATTTCACCATTCTCTAACTGACTGCCGTTCGAGAAGGTTGTGTGTTTGACTGTGCTCTACCAACTAAGCTTACTGTGTTTAGCTGTTATTTTAACAATGGCTAACAGGTTTACTGAAGAACAGGTTCGCGCTATTCAAGATCACAAGTTTTACTTTAACTGCATGTTAGAGTATTTGTCAAAAAAGGAACTAGGCGAGCATGTTCTCTACCAGTGAAACCGAAAAGAAGCATTGCTTTTCTAGAAGGCGGAGAAAAGGAAAAAATGCGAACTGACTGCTTTGGAAATGCACGACTATCTTAAAGGTTTGTTGGTTAAGGAAGATGTTAAAATGAAAATGACATTAGCGAACTAGATGTGGCTAATTATCATAAATGTTTAACTGTTGATGAGATGGTTCCCTTTCTAAAAGCGGTGCTATGTTGATATAAACAAAATAAAAGCAAAACAATCCATCACGCGTTAATTGTTGGACGTTGGCTTGAGACGGCTAAAGCCATGTTTGAAAGAGCAAAATCGCTTCAAACATGGCGTTCATTTCTTAAGGCGCAGGTGGGCATGTCTGATTCATATGTCAGAAAACTTATTCAGATTTCAATATGTTTTTACCCCTATCCCAAATTCACAAGTTAGGGATCAGCATTGCTGAACTGTATATTAAACGTCAAAGTATAATTAGACTTATGCAACGAATAACGATTTTCGGGCATTCTGGCAAACAAACTAGATAGGGTTAGGCAGACCTTAGTACATCTACCAGTATGGAGAGGAGTAGTGTGTAGCCAGCACTGTCTCCATATAAATGCTCCAAATATACAATGACGGATGTACTATGGCGATTAGAGCCGCCATAAAAGCTCGGCTACAGCAATAACTGCTGTAACTCTGCCAAGCCAGTTGTAAGCCTGGTTGAAAAAAGAGGAAACAGCAGTGGTCTAGACAGAGCGTTCTTGTAGGAACGTTTGACCCAGTTTACAGGACTAGCAATTAGGTCAAACGTTCTACAAGAACGCTCATGCAAAGCAGCCCTGTAAACTAGGTCAAACGTTCTTATAGGAACGTTTGGCCTACAAAGCAGCCCTGTAAAACTAGGTCAAACGTTCTTATAGGAACGTTTGGCCTACAAAGCAGCCCTGTAAACTAGGTCAAACGTTCTTATAGGAACGTTTGGCCTACAAAGCTGTGTAGTAAACTAGGTCAAACGTTCTTATAGGAACGCTCTGTCTAGCTAACTAAAGGCTTTACTTAGCTGAGGGAGAGAATGTAAATATGCGGGTTCACGTCACCCATGTTATTCTGCACGGAATCCCCGTTTAAAATAACGATTACGTCAATTTTAGAGGTTTTTGAGGTGTTAATCTTAGTGTGAAACAGGTGTTGATTTTGGCCAAAACTGATATGTGATGGACGTGATTTGTATGTGAAAAGGGGGGTTTTCGTGCAAAATAAGATTTTGGTGAGCTTGACCCCGCATATTTACATTCTCTGCTATTCTAGAAAACACCGGCTATCATCTGTGACCTATAATAAACATACACATCTTCAGAAAGATTGGCCTAGAACTTTCTGAGATTTTCCATAAAGAAGAAAATCATTATGCGCCGTAAGTAACAGCTATAACGGTAAACTAAATCATCGGGCATCCGTAACCAATAATGAACATACCTACAAATTTTCAGAAAGATCGGCCACGTACTTTCTAAGACATTCCATAAAAAAGAAAAACCGTTATGGGTCGTTATAGCCACTAATAACAGTTATAACGGTAAACTAAAACGTCGGGCATCATCCTTGACCCATAATGAACATATCTACAAATTTTCAGAAAGATCGGCCAAGTACTTTCTGAGACATTCCATAAAAAACCGTTATGGGCTGTTATAGCCGTTAGTAACGGCTATAACGGTAAACTAAACATTGGGCATCATCCGTGACCAATAATGAACATACCTACACATATTTCAGAAAGATCGGCCAAGTACTTTCTGAGATATTCCATAAAGAAGAAAAACCGTTAGGGGTCATTATAGCCGTTAGTGACGGATATAACGGTAAACTAAACGTCGGGCACACCGTGACCATAATGAACATACCTACAAATTTTCAGAAATACCGGTTGCATACTTTCTGAGAGATTCCATAAAGAATAAAACGGTTAGAGGCCGTTATAGACGTTAGCAACGGCTATAACAGCAAAATAAAACGTCGGGCATCATCCATGACCCATATGGACATACTTACAAATGTTCAGAAAGATCGGCCAAGTACATTCTCAGATATGTCATAAAAAAGAAAAACCGTTATGGGCCGTTATGGTCGTTAGTAACGGTTATAACAGTAAACTAAAACGTCGAGCATCATCCGTCGGCCATAATGAATATACCTACAAGTTTTCAGAAAGATCGACAAAGTGCTTTCTGAGATATTCCATGAAGAAGAAAAACCGTTATGAGCCGTGATAGCTGTTAGTAACGCCTATAACGGTAAACTAGAACACCGGGCATCAATCCGTGACCCATAGTGAACACAACCTGTAATTTTCATCACAAAGATCGGGCAAGTACTTTCTGGGATGTTCCATAAAGAAGAAAAACCGTCACATGCCGTTATAGCCGTTAGTAACGGCTACAACGGTAAACTAAAACATGCGGCATCATCCGTGACCACAATGAACATACTGCTAATTTTCACAAAGATCGGCAAGTATTTTTTTTGTTGAGATATTCCATGAACAAGAAAAACCGTTGCAGGCTGTTACAGCGTTAGTAACGGATATAACAGTAAACTTAAACATCGGGCACTATTTGTGACCCCTAATGAACATACCCACAAATTCTCAGAAAGATCGGCCAAGTACTTTCTGAGATATTCCAAAAAGACGAAAAAGCGTGAAAGACCGTGAACATATCTGTCAGTTTTCTATTAATTTTTTTAGTTGTCTCAAAAAGGCCAGCAATGTTGTATTCTTTTGTTTATTCGACAATTGTAAACAAAATAGTTTGCCTGTAAAAGGATAAAAACTAAGCCCGTCGTCTATCTTCGTGTTTTTGTCGCAACTAAAAGGATTAGACAACGACCGGCTCCTACCCAGAGTTGAGTTTGCTGCAGACTCAGTTGGGAAGACTGGGACCACACAGTCGAGTTTCATCCACTTAATGGATGCGTTTCTGAGAGTGTTGCTCCAATTTGCTGACCAACACTGCAGGTGCCTGTATCTCTCAGGCCTGGTTGACGCCGGGATATATCATTATTATCATTATTATTATATTGGGTATTTATATAGCGCCTATCCTCGGTCACAGACCAAGCTCTAAGCGCTTTACAATAAACACACTACCTCACTCACTCAACGGGCTGCCTATCCAGGTAGAGCCGGCGAAGAGCGCCTACTGGCGCTCATTCAGTCGTTTCCCGTACCATTCAAATATCAGTCACCCATTTTCACTCATCTCATCCATTCCTCCAGTTTCTCACACATGATGCATGTGATGTTGATACGTGTCCTCCATTTCCATCGGAGGATGGCACACGATAACAGTAAGTGACAATTTTTGTGGCTTGGTAAAAAAATCCAGGCGGCTATCTTCAATCTACATCAATTTCGCCGGCAGTGGGGAACCCCCATCCGATGGACTTGACGTTCAGTTCGATTTGTCATTCAAACTGGGAAAGAAAGGGCGAGAAAGGCAGGGCTCGAACTCACGCACTTCTCAGACGTTGGATTGGCAGGCGAACGTCTTAACCACTCTGCCACCCTTCTTCCTTATTATGTCCTCTTATGAAAGGAAGTGTAGAGTACAGGGCTGTCATGCAGTCTCAGACCGAAATGGAAATCCGTAGCATCATCTTCATCATCCTCATTCTCATCGATCAGCATTAAAAAAAATGTCTCAAATTCTGTGGCCCTTCATGCCCTGCTCTCATGGTAACCTCAATTTCGATGTCTCTCCATGTCTGTTGTCTTGGATTGGTTCCGTCGGGGTCACCGGTATCGGCGAGTCCATGGAGGCTGTTGTTGGACGGACGTGGTGGCGCCCTCCGCAGGGAGAGCTCACTCACGCCGGCTCCGCGACTGAGCAATTATTGTCGTCAGTAGGGGGCTAAGTAGGTGGTGTCCTGCGTATGTTAGATTCAGAACAGGCGCCACTGAACACCACCGAAGTGACTCGGCAGCAGTGCAGTGTCTCCTCCGGTGGGTTGCCTCTTGACGGCTTGACATTGACTGTCCCTGTGGATTGCGGTTCCGGTGCGGCGGGGCCGACCAGGCTGTGGCTGTGGACGGGGTGTCGGAATGAGCGGCTTGGTTGCACTGCCGCTGAGGTGGTGCAGAGGCTGGGACAGCAAAAATAAAAAAAAAACAAGATGCGAACATATAAACGTACTCCCAGTTTTCAAACGCTTATAAATCAGCCAAGTTCTTTATGAGATAAGAAATAAAGGCAAAATAACGGTTTTAACGGTTATTTAACCGATGTACACTTTTGAAAACTGGTATTTTAGTCCTCACTGGGCTAAGCCTGTGTATACCAAATTTCATCCAAATCGGACAATATGTCAAGAATAACGGTTTTTAACGTTCAGATTTTGAAACACTGCATGGAAGTGCCATTTGTGTGTGATGACCTTTCTATATACAAAATTGCATTAAAATCCACCAATATATAAAAAAACGGCAAAATAACGGTTTATCGGTTATATCCGATATACACTTTTGAAACCAGTATTTTAGTCTTCACTGGGCTAAAGCCTGTGTACATACCAAATTTCATCCAAATCGGACAATATGTCAAGAATAACGGTTTTTAACAGTCAGATTTTGAAACACTGCATGGAAGTGCTATTTGTGTGTGATAACCTTTCTATATACAAAATTTCAATAAAACCCACCAAATATATAAAAAATACGGCAAAATAACGGTTAATGGTTATATAACCCATATACCTTTTGAAACCGGTATTTTAGTCCTCACTGGGCTAAAGCCTGTGTACATATCAAATTTCATCCAAATTGGACAATATGTCAAGAATAGCGGTTTTTAACGGTCAAATTTTGGAAACACTATATAAAAGTGCCATTTGTGTGTGATAACCTTTCTATATACCAAATTGTATTAAAATCCACCTATATATACAAAATAACGGCAGAATAACGGTTTTTTTAACGGTTGTTTAATCCATTTTCAGCATTACATCACTTACATATGGGCAGAGCATCTGATTTGTCACAAGATCATGCAAACCGCTTATAAATTGGCCAAGTACTTTCTGAGATATTCCATAAAGTAGAAAAACCGTTACAGGCCGTTACAACCGTTAGTAACGGCTAAACGGGACAAACTAAAACAACAGGCATCATCCGTGACCCATAATGAACACACTGCTAATTTTCATAAAGGTCGGCCAAGTACTTTCTGAGATATTCCGTAAAGAAGAAAAAACCGTTCAGGCCGTTACAGCCGTTAGTAACGGTTATAACGGTAAACTAAAACATGGGGATTATTCGTGACCCATAATGAACATACCTACAAATTTTCAGAAAGATCGACCAAGTACTTTCTGAGATATTCCATAAAGAAGAAAAGCGTTACAGGCCGTTACAGCCGTTAGTAACGGCTGTAACGGTAAAACTAAAACGTCGGGCATCATCCTTGACCCATAATGAACATACCTACAAACTTTCAGAAAGATCGACCCTGTAGTTTTGTCTGGAGCGAGTGGAACACATTTTTGACCACGGACACACACACACACACACACACACACACACACACACACACACACACACACACACACACACACACACACACACACACACACACACACATTTCTTCGTTCCCATTCTAAAGTACTCCCTGTTCTTAAGAACTGGGAGTACAAAAAAGGATCAGACAAGAACTCAGCGATAACTTATCACAATGTGTACATTTACTTTTTACGCAATTCTCAAATTCAGTCCACAATGATTGAACATGCACACATTCCCATAAATAGCGAAACACGTGTCTTTTTCTCTGCTACAAAAATAACACAAGTTGCTGTCCGTTACTTGCATCTCTTTAAGAATGGAATTTGTTACAAGAGTCTGTTATTAATTTTGATCTGGAACCACCGTAACCTGATTTCTGATTTTTGTTGTTGTTTTGTTTTTGTACTCCCAGTTCTTATAGAACAGGGAGTACTTTAGAACGGGAACGAAGAAAGTGTGTGGTGTGTGGTGTGTGTGTGTGTGTGTGTGTGTGTGTGTGTGTGTGTGTGTGTGTGTGTGCGTGTGTGTGGTGTGTGTGTGTGTGTGTGTGTGTGTGTGTGTGTGTGTGTGTGTGTGTGTGTGTGTCTGTGGTCAAAATGTGTTCCACTTGCTCCAGACAAAATACTGGGCCGATCTTTCTGAAAATTTGTAGGTATGTTCATTATGGGCCATGGATGATGCCCGATGTTTTAGTTTACCGTTATAACCGTTACTAACGGCTGTAACGGCCTGTAACGGTTTTTCTTCTTTATGGAATATCTCAGAAGTACTGGCCGATCTTTATGAAAATTAGCAGGTATGTTCATTATGGGTCACGGATGATGCCTGATATTTTTAGTTTGCCCCGTTATAAACCGTTACTAACGGTTGTAACGGCCTGTAACGGTTTTTCATTTTTATGGAATATCTCAGAAAGTACTTGGCAAATTTATAAGCGGTTTGGATGATCTTGTGATAAATCGGTGCCTCTGTCCATATGCAAGTAATGTAATGCTGAAAATGGATTAAACAACCGTTAAAAAACCGTTATTCTGCCGTTATTCTTATATATAGGTGGATTTTTAATGCAATTTGGTATATAGAAAGGTTATCACACACAATTGACACTTTTATATATTGTTTTAAAATCTGACCGTTAAAAACCGTTATTCTTGACATATTGTCCGATTTGGATGAAATTTGATATGTACACAGGCTTTAGCCCAGTGAGGACTAAAATACCGGTTTCAAAAGGGTATATGGGTTATATAACCGTTTAAACAGTTATTTTGCCGTTATTTTTTATATATTGGTGGGTTCTTAATGAAATTTGGTATATAGAAAGGTTATCACACACAAATGGCACTTCCATGCAGTGTTTCAAAATCTGACCGTTAAAACCCGTTATTCTTGATATATTGTCCGATTTGGATGAAATTTGGTATGTACACAGGCTTTAGCCCAGTGAGGACTAAAATACCAGTTTCAAAAGTGTATATGCGTTATATAACCGTTAAACTGTTATTTGCCGTTATATTTTTTTATATGGTGGGTTTTAATGAATTTGGTATATAGAAGGTTTATCACACACAAATGGCACTTCCATGCAGTGTTTCAAAATTGACCGTTAAAACCGTATTCTTGATATATTGTCCGATTTGGATGAAATTTGGTATGTACACAGGCTTTAGCCCAGTGAAGACTAAAATACCAGTTTCAAAGTGTAATGGGTTATATACGTTAACGTTATTTTGCCGTTATATTTTTTATATTGGTGGGTTTTAATGAAATTTGGTATATAGAAGGTTATCACACAAAAATGGCACTTCTATGCGTGTTTCAAATCTGAACGTTAAAAACCGTTATTCTTGACATATGTCCGATTGGATGAAATTTGGTATGTACACAGGCTTTAGCCCGTGAGGACTAAAATATCAGTTTCAAAAGTGTACATCGGTTAAATAACGGTTAAAACGTTTTTTGCCTTTATTTCTTATCTCACAAGCACTTGGCGATTTATAAGCGGTTGGAAACTGGGAGTGTTATATGCTTCGCATCTTGTTGTTTTTGTATTGTGGAAAACCTTGGCCACATGGATCTGTCTATTTAATACTCTTTCCCAATTTACACATGTAGCTGGCAATTAGGGAAAGGGAAAGATGTGGGCGGAGAGGGGAGATGGGAGGGAGTCGGGGTGAGGGAAGAGGGGGGGGTGGAGAGGGGGCGGAGGAAGCGGAGAAGGGCGGGGTGGGTGGGAGGGGAGTGAGTGAGTTATACAACAGCACCAGCAAGATGACTGAAAAGGGAATGGAAAAAGAAAGTAACAATAGTGGGAGAAGAACATGACAAATATGGTGAATGGGAAAATAACAACTTCAATAATAATAATAATAGTAATTATATTTACAGACGTACTGAGGTTTGGTGGTCAGACGATGTTTCTTGATTGTCTGGGGTGCCACAAAACATCCTTGCTGCCGAGTCA
>JAFLJL010018194.1:119985-122804 GCA_018398815.1 Conus ventricosus
GTAATGAATAGTAGCCATGATAATCAAGGTAGTTAATCAGTTTCCACCAGGTAGAAGTGCTGCCTGGACTGAGGGGACTGGCTCCCGTTTACTGAGGGTCGGGGCCGTCGCCACGTACTACCCCCTTGTTCTCCGCCTTTTGTCGGCGTGGAGAGGTCGGCCTGAGTGCCGATAACCACCCTACCTGCCACTGCGCCCGGGACCGACTACCCGCTGAGCCAGTTGGGCTGGAGACGCCGCTGCTGCCAAGCCAGAGCGCCGCTCCTGAGTTTGAACCAGCGACCTGTTGGCAAGGCCGTCGCTGCGTTGTGTTTGAGTGTGAGCCACAGCTCCTGTGTGAGACTGTCACCTCGTCGCCGGCAGAGACGCCGCGAGTGTGTTAGTGTTTTTTTGTTGTTTTTTTAACCACAGCTCTGAAGTTCTTTGAGTCTTGTGTCGGACTTGACTTGACGTTGTAGTCGTCATCTTCGTCGTCTTCGTCCTCTTCATCGTTCGTCGTCTTCATCGCTTTCGTCGTCGTCGTTGTCGTCGTCTTCGTCGTCGTTGGACCCAGCAGCGGTAGTTGATAGCCGTTATATATAGACATATTTTGTGTGTACGCCTCATGGTTGGCGTGCCGAACTGTTGATGTTATTGCATTTATATTATATGTTTGTCTGATGGCTCGGGCAGCATAAACAAAACAAAAAGTGTTGTTCTGTTGCCTGGCTGTCAACATTCGTGTGAGTGGGTGTGTGTATGTGTATTGAAAAGTCGTGCATGCACCGTAATTTCTGAGTGAGAGTCAAACAGTCAAACACCTGCAGACACCGCATACCATCTGTAACAGCGTCGTTGCGAGGTTTTCAGAGGGGGTGAGCATGTTCTTTGATTGCTCTCTCTTGTGATTGAGGAGTGGGGCTCGCTTAACAGCAGTAGCAGGCTCCATCTTCACGATTCCTGTTTCGAACCAGTCTTCATTCTTCCCATTCTCTTTCCATAGGTGTTCCGAGGCAGATCGGTAGGTGGCATCACGGAGGTAGTTCCGTCGTTGGGCAGTCCTCTAGGGCCTTGTCAATGTTCTGGCAAAGCGTTCACGCCGTTCTGGGACTGACATCATAGCGTGTTGATTCAAGAACGTCCCTTCTGCTTGGAGCAGGGATTCGTTTGGGCCAAGGACGCACCCTGCTGCCGACCAGGGAGTGGTCGGTATAGCAGTCAGCACTGTGATGTCTACGGGTGACGAGCTCATGGTTGAGCAAGGAACTTCGGGTGATCACAAAGTTCAACTGATGCCAGGACAGGATCTGGGGTGCCTCCAGGACAGTCTCTGGTGTGGCGTGGAAGAAGGTGTTCGTGATACAGAGGTCAAGGAAGGAGCAAAGCTCAAGTGGCTGCTGTCCATTTTCGTTGAACTTGCCGATGCCGAAGCGGCCGATGCACCGGGCCAGGAGGTGTGGTCTGCGCCATTCTGGGCGTTGCAGTCCCAGAGCAAGAACAGGTGTTCCCTTGCAGGTACCTCTCTGATCTGGCCTCTAGGTCTTCATAGAACTCATCCTTAGCCTCGGCTGTAGAGCGGGATGTTGGGGGGGGGGAGGGGGGAGGAGGGTGCGGGGGAGTGCACAGACGCTAAGGATGTCCAGAAGAGGTTGTGAGCTGGAGAAAGAGGATTCGCGCTGTCCCTTTGGAAGGTGGTTCAACTTATCTTCTCCTCGTTCGCCATCCCGTTAGATGAGCAGCCCGGTATCCTCGATGAAGGCTGCCGTCCGTCACAGTTCCTCCAGGGTGCCGTTACAGCTTGGCTTCCACTGCTGTGGGTGTTGGCCAGTACTTCCTCCTGGATGCTGCATTCGCCGTACAGCCTTGAAGGATGTGGTCAGTTGTCATTGGTCCCTCACCACAAGGGCACTCTCCACTCTGTCCAATGCCAAATTTTGTGGGCATGTGGTGGTGCAGGCGATTGTGTCCAGTCCTCAGGCGGAATATCTTGACCTGTTCCCGTCGTCCCAGCAAATGGTATGTGTCTTCTGGGTTGTATTTGGGATGCAGGAGGCGCCATTTTATTCCTTGTTGTGCCTTGATGATTGTCCCAATTTCATCGTGTGACACCAGGTTGTTGGCCTGCTCCTTTTGTGCACTTCTTTTCCCCAGAATGTCCGCTTTTTCATTGCCTCTGATGCCACAGTGTTGTTGGTACCCATTGTATCACCACTTTCTCCACTCTGGCACTCAGGGCAACAAGGGTTGAAGTGAGATGGTTCTGTTCTTTGCAGCGGGAGTTCTTGAGGGCTTGGAGCACGGAGAGAGCGTCAGAGAAGACCACCACCTGCCCTGTTGTTCTTTTGGAGTTCTGCAAGACTGTTGTGGCTGCCTCACAGAGGGCTTCTCGCTCAGCTCGGAAGTTGGTGGAGGTTTTCCTGTTAAAATTGCAATTTCTTCATCTCCGTCTTTGTATCGGAGAAGATTCCAGCGCCACCATCCCTCGTTGCCTCTGTGGCGGAGCCATCTGTGAAGACATGGGTCCAGTCTTCCTGTGGATACTGGCTGCAGATGTACTCCATGGCCAGGGCTTTCCTTTGGGTGTCTGTCTGTATTCCTCTCTTCTCCACTCCGGGAATGCTGGTGACGACTGTTGGGAACACCTGCCTCTTCCAAGATGGGTGGGTGACATTTGCCGGGATAGGCTTTGCTTCGTGTTCCACCAAGAATGGGGTTTGTCTTTCAAGGCGTCTTGACTGGTGGATAAAGCTGTCTCTTTTCAACGGCTCTTGGTTGGGTCTGCTCATTCTGTTGTTCATTGGATGGTTTTCAAGGCGTTTGAATTTTGCTGCCTGGATGAG
>JAFLJL010018195.1:11881-21881 GCA_018398815.1 Conus ventricosus
GCCACGCCTGGTCGGTCCAGGAGTTCGACCGCCGCCTGCACTGCAGGGGGGAGGGCTCCCCCGAGGGGGAGGGGGGGCTCTACTCTTCCCTGGACGACTTCTGGGCGGAGAACGAGCCGCTGCGCGAGGTGGACGAGATCAGCGTGCCCGTGCTGTGCGTCTGCAGCCAGGACGATCCTGTCTGCTCCCCGGCCGACATCCAGCACGAGCTCTTCCGGACCCTGCCCAACCTCTTCCTGCTGACCCTGACCCAGGGGGGCCACGCCGGCTTCAGGCCGTCCCTGGAGGGCCTCTCGTGGGCCGAGAACGCCGCCATGGATTTCCTGCTCGCCATGCTGACGTACAACGCGCCCCGCGCTGACGGGGACGCTCCCTGCGCGCATGCGGGTACGCAGACGGACGTGGAGTATTTCGACTATCAGTGCCGCGCGGAGGAGGAGGAGCAGGAGGACGAGGAGAAGGTGTTGTTGCACGTGCCGTGTCGGCCCCAGGACGGGCCGGAGGAGGAGGAGGAGGAGGAGAGCGGTCACGTGGGGACCAGTCAGGACCACGTGGTGCAGAAGGCGAAGGACGCGTGTCCGAACGGGCACTGTAAGGTTGTGGGAGAGCACGTGGAGGTGGTGGACTCCGAGGACAGGGAGGTGATTGAGATCGACAGACTGACGCGGCCGCCCACAGAAGGGCATGGCTTGAGATGAGAGACCTTGACGTGTGTGTGTGTGTGGTGTGTGTGTGTGTGTGTGTGTGTGTAGTGTGGTGTGGTGTGGTATGTGTGAGTGTGTGCGTGTGCGTGATGTGAGTTTGGTGTGTGTATGTATGTGTGTGTGTGTGTGTGTGTGTGTGTGTGTGTGTGTGTGTGTGTGTGTGTGTGTGTGTACACGCGCGCACGTGCGCGTGTGTTCGTCCAAGAGAAAGAGAGCGTAGCAGTAGTAGTAGGTAACTGTTTGAGCATAGCAGCGTTTTTTCTACCTGTTTAATTTATTATGTTTGTTTCAAAAGCTGCGTGAGTTTTGTGTGGTAACTGATGATATTGGAAGAAAACCAAACAAAAAGACCATTCTGCCCCAACATAGTCAACCACTGTAACTCCATTTTACAAAGTTTCGAACAATTGTGTTTTTCTGTCGGCGTTGCAAGTCAACAATTATTTGCATTGAGGGAATGAGGGGGGGGGGGGGGGGGGGGGGGGGGGGCAGATTGACGTGAAACTGACAAAAAAAAATCATTACAGTCTTTCAGTTTTGTTTTTAAATAAGAGGGGGGGGGGGGGGGGGGGGGGGAGAGAAGCGAGGTATTCACCTTCCCCATGTTCACTTTAAAAAAAAAAGAAGACGAGGGGGAGGAGCACTCTCATTTTCCAAAGTTTTAAAAAGGATGTTCTCCATTTTTCAAATTTTTATAAAAGAGAGAAAGGGATGGAGGAAGTCAGCACCTACGAGGGGGGGGGGGGGGGGGGGGGGGGGGTGCTTCAGATGGAGAGGAGGAGGTGTTCTGAAAAACCGAGGACTTGCCGTGTTTTATCAGATGTTTTCTACCTTATGCGTGGAGTTAAACTTTCTCATAACACGGCCATTGTTGATCGTCACGTTTCCTAGATACACGCCCACGACACGTAACGAAGAGTATAGGACGATGGGCAGACCGGACATCATGGTTGGAAAGGAAAAGGAACTACTGTGTTTTGCCCATGTTGGGGGGTGGCGTTTTTGATGTGGTGTAAGGTTGTTTATGATGGAATGTTTTGTCCATTCTCAGGGTTTTGACAATGTTTATGATGGAATGTTTTGTTCATTTTCATGTACATGTTTGACAAACAAACATTCAGATTACAGTTCACCCCTAGTAGAAAGAACGGGAGGGGTGTGTGTGTGTGTGTTTGTTCGTGTTTTTTTTCTTTCTTTTTTTTCGAATCCACAAAAAGAAAAACTGAGAAAAACACTTTGAGACATAATGCACTTCTTTTCAGGATATTGTCTGAACTTTATTTTTTCGTTCGACTTGAATCAACTTTCATCAACACTAAATGACTGCCCCCCCCCCCCCCCCCCCCCCCAAGTGCTTGGAAATAACACTTAAGAATTACAAAGACTTCTTCCAACATTCTTGGAGAGGAAAAATTGAGAAGAAGAACCTGCAGGGTTCAGTTGTTCCTCGTGCCTTTGTTCTGGCAATTCGATGGGCTGTCAGCACAGTACCCCGGCTGCAGGGTTCGTTGTTCCTCGTGCCTTTGTTCTGGCAATTCGATGGGCTGTCAGCACAGTACCCAGGCTGCAGGGTTCAGTTGTTCCTCGTGCCTTTGTTCTGGCAATTCGATGGGCTGTCAGCACAGTACCCAGGCTGCAGGGTTCAGTTGTTCCTCGTGCCTTTGTTCTGGCAATTCGATGGCTGTCCCGCACAGTACCCAGGAACTGCAAAGACATCGTCACTGTGCTCGTTTCCATGTTACTCTAAGGAAAGGTCCCAAGATCTCGTCTGAGTCACCTGCCGCCCCTCAGGTAGGGAGAGTCGAACACAGACAGACTGGAGGGGAACGAACGGGAGTTCAGAGTGACGTGGTTTCGCTGTCTTGCGGGGGAATCTGCTGTGACGTTGTGCTTTGTCTTACACTTTTCACCTTGGTGCTGCGACCATGATATTTGGACGTGTAATAGTGTTTGTGTCGAAATGCAACAACAACAAAAAAGAAACGCTGTTTGAAAAAGACAATAAACTCCCCAGTTTGGTAAAAAAGGGTTTGCGGGGTTTGGGAAAGCTAAGACATTAAGAAAACTCAAACATAAAAAGATTGCAATTTGACAACAACACAAGTGATAAAAGAGAAAAACCAACAACAAAACCCGTCGTTTTTGTAGGACAAAAACCACCCACTCAAAAGACGGGGGCGGGTTTTTGTAGGACAAGAACCCCCTAAAAAACAGGGGCATGTTTTGTTGGAAAAGAACACCCCACAAAAGAAAAGGGGCGGGTTTTTGTAGGACAAGAAAAACCCATCAAAAGACAGGGCATTTGTTTGTAGGCCCAAGAACCCCATAAAAAGAGGGGAAGTGTTTGTGGGACAAGAACCCCCATCAAAAAGACAGGGCAGTGTTTTTTGGACAAAAACACCCATCAGAAGACAGGGCAGGTTTTTTGGGGACAAAACACCCCTTAAAAGGGAAAGGGGGCATGTTTGTGGGACAAGAACACCCATCAAAAGACAGGGGCAATTGTTTTTGGCAATGCCACGGACAAAAAAATGAAAAAAACCTAACGGGGGGAAACAACCTAATTGGGGGGAACAACCAATTTGGGGGAGTCGCCACCCCAATTTTTTTTGTTCGGACCTAAGCCCAAAAACCTCAAACATTCAAAGGCTTTCAGAAAGACGGCCCAGGGGTCGGCCCGGGCCAAATTAAGTTTTAGGGGAGGGGCTTCAGGAAGACGGTCTGTCCGGCTAAAAAGGGGCCTAACCGTTTTGCCCGCCGCCTCAAATTCTGGGCGAGACGAGTCGCAGACCCCGAGCTCAAGTTTAAACCCGGGCCATTTTTGTAAAACCAGCCATTGTAGTTAGAATTCGTGACGCCCCCCCCAGACTCAGCTGGCCAATTTAGTTTGGACCAGCCCCACCATTTTAAGCCACACGGCCCCATTTAAATGGGAAAAGGGGGAAGGTAGTGGGGTGGGGGGGGTGAAATCGGCAAAACAATTAAATACCAAAAAACCCCACAGAGAGTAAGGCGTGAAAGGCATGACGGCAGGTTTTTAAAGCCCCCAATGGAATTAAAAGGGAGTTTAATTTTGGGTTTTGTCGGGGGAAAAAATACTGACCAATGAAACCTGGCCCTTGAAAAGGGGGTTTAGAGCAAAAAGGAATACTGATGAAAAGAGGGGGGGAGGAGAAAAAAACAACAAAACAGAGAGAAAAGAGGGAGGAGTTGGGGAGAAAAAGGCCTGGGCCTACAGGAAGGCGGGGGAGATGAGAACGAAAAAGAGACGGGAGAAAAAAGGGGAGGGGGAAAAAGGGGGGAAGAACGAAAAAGGGGAAGAAGAGAAAAAGAGAGAGAGATAGGGAAGGAGAGGGGAAAACCCAAATTTGGGAGAAAATTAGCATGGAAAAGTCTGCAGGGGAAAAGGCCCTGGGGAAAATTTTGGGGAGAGAGAGAGAGAGTTCAATTAAATAAAAGAAAGAAAAGAAAGAAAAAAAAAAAAGAAAAGAAAACAACCAGCCCATTTGATAAACAACTAAAAAAAGAGAGAGAGAGAGGGGAAATGCGTTAATGCAGGGAAGAAAGAAAGGAGAACAGTTTCGATGTTGATAGTCACGGGTTTCTACCCAAACCCGGGGGGTTCGACCCCTACCGGGAAAGCGTCACTTCGCCAAGCAAAAACCACAGCCCAAACCCCAAACCCAGTCTCCCCTGCCCAGGCGCCATCAAACCAAAAACCATGCCGGCAGTTTGTTCGTGTTGTGAAAGTGACATTAAAAAGAAAAAGAAAAAAAAGAAAAGACAGTAAACCCTGAATAGTTAAAAAATCACCTGGCCAGGAAAAAGTGGGAAATCTGTTATCCCCGGGGTTAAAGTTAACGATTTTTTAAGATAAATAAATTTTTAAAAGCTAAAGGGAAAAGAGAATTTTTTTATTTTGTTTGTTTCCTATATGCTTTATGTTTTTTCCCTATGATCATGTATATTTAAAGTTATAGATTTTACTAGGGGGTTTGATGTGAAAATGCATGATATATAATGAGGTTGTAAGCAAGTTTGTGATTTGTTTTTTGGGCTTTTGCCTAGCCCTTTCCTCCAGGGGGGGAAACTTTACCCCCGGGTTTTGACAATTTTTTGGCGACCTTCCCCCAGGATATTCGGCCCATTATTAAAATTTTGTTCAACTTTTTCAGAGAGGAAGCTGGGGGGATTAAAGGGTTTTGGTAATCCAAGAAAAGGGGGTTGCCTTTAACTGATTTTCCCAAGATAGTTAAATACTAGGCTTGGCTTGCTTCCAAGAAGTTAATACAGGCTTGGCTTTTTCGGGCCCCGGGATACTCTTTTCGCACAGTTTGGCCTAAATTCGCTCTCTATTTGGGGGTCGGGGCGTTTGGGCGTCTTTAAAAAAAAAACTACGTTGTCCCAAGCAAAATTTTCATCATGGGATTTGTATTACGCCCACCGTGTGGGAAACCCACCATTTTTGGGCGTGATTAAAAAAATTTTGTTCAAAAAAAAGAGAAAGGAATAATGGCGGAAAAAAAAGAACAAAACCTATTGAACAACTTGTAGCGTCGCTCGGATCAGGTTCCCAGGAATGGTTGCGTGAAATTTTTTTAAAACCAGCAAAAGATGGAAAGGGATGAACGGCCGGGGAAAAGACGCCGTGTTGCCGTAGAGATAGCATTAGCAGAGCGGGAAAGGACTAAAGCTAGCGCAACGCGGGAAAACAGAGAGAATAAGGCAAGCGCGGGAAACAAAAAGAATGAAGCAGGAAAAAAGAAAGAAAAAGGGGAAGCGCGGGAAAACAGAAAAAATTTGAAGCAGGAAACAGAAAGGATTAAAGCTAGGGAAACGCGGGAAAAACAGAAAGTTTAAAAGGGTTCAATTGATTTAGAAAAAGTAAGGTAAAAAGGAGCCCAAACCGGGAGGGGATTTTCAGTTTCCAGTGACCTGTCGCAGTTTATGCCCCCCCCCCAAAGTTGAAAAAATTTTCCCCGGGGGGGGAAACCGATTCGATTGATGAAATACATCAGTCGTTTCGAAACTTTTTGAAAACCAGTCAGGGTTGGCCTCCAAAAGGGTTTTGGGAATCATTTTGCCCAGCGCTTTTGACGGGTGGGGGCGTTCCCAATTTTCACTGCTTTTCCAGAAAGAAAAAACAGTCTAAATTTGGCCTGGAAGGCCCCCTTTGGGGGAAAGGATTTGACCTCACAGGGGAGGGTTCAGGAAAAAATTTTGGGTTCCGCAAAATTTACAAGCAGGTGAGACGTACACTCATTTGGTGCATTTTGGGATCACAAATTTTTGAAAAGGGGTTAAGTTAAATGGTACGAAGAAGGATTTTCGCCGAATTGAAAGAGCTAGTTATGAAAAAACAGATTTTGTCGGTTTCGGCCCTGAGTTCCCCCCAAAATTTGAAAAAAAGACAGCCAGAGACAAACAGGGGGTTGTTTTAAATTCGCAGAGGTGTAAAAGAGAGGGACGTTTGGGGACTAAGGTGGGAGGAGAAAAAGGTGCTAGGCACAGGTGAGAAATGCAAAGGGGACTAGGAGAGTTTTCTGCAAAGTCTGGGAAACCCCGTGGGGGGGGCAGAAGGAAAAGGGGAAAGGGAAAAATTTGGTGTTTTTATTTGTCCCCAAGAAGGGACAGGGGGCTAGGGGTTTTCGCATGAGGTTCCAGAACAGCAGCCTTGCAAAAGGGGGATAAGGGTCGTCAGGGAAAAGACCTGCAGTGAACCAAAAGGGGTTTTAGTCGGAAGAGGGGAGAGTGCAGCCTTGGCAGCACCGGAAAAGCAGTCAGTGCAGGGGGAAAAGGGCACTAGGCTTTATGGTTCGTTACCAGTGGGAAAAGGGTGGATTGGCCCCGAGAGGGGGAAAAATGTTACGGACACGGTTGGGTTTATGCGGGGTAACGAACAACGCTGGTTTGATAAAGGGGATTTTACAGGGGAAAAACCAGCCCCGAATCTAATCGATGGCCCTGTGAGGGGTTTCCAGTTTTCCCAAATAAAGAAACGTACCCCTTCCTTTTCAGGGAGTTTTTTCTGCGTTGGGGATGAGAAACCCCTTCACGATTTGATCTCGGAAATATTCCAGGTGGGAAAAGGGTCCAGGGGATCCGAGTTTTTTTGACTTCTAAAAGGGCAAACAGTTCAAACCGGAGCAAGAAGGAGGGGAAAATTGGAAAAAACCGTTAAATCGTTCCGGCAAAAGGGAAATCCGGCATAGATTTTGTTTTCCCCGATGAGTTTAGGGGGAGCGCAGGAAAAAAAGACCCCTTTGCTCGTGAATCTTGGGAGTTGGCAAAGGTGGGGAGAAACAGGAGGTTTAAAAGGGGGTGAGACAAAATTTTTTGTGAAAGGCGGGGTGTTGTACCCAGTGTTTCACCAAGGGGGGGAAAAGGGAAGGTGGGCCACTCAGTTAGAGGTACCAGCGGTTTTTCGTGACACTGTCCCGTCATGGGCACGATTTGCCAAGGGGGGTCATCCCCGGCACCCCAAAACAGCGAACCGAGTCTTGATGACTTTTTTGGGCCCCCACAATGGGAGACAAAAAACGGTTTTGCATGTCAAGTGCGTGTTCCAAAAAAGGGATCCCCCAAGAGGGGGAAGAAGGGAAAGGGGCCCAAACATCCCCCCTTTTAAAAAACACACCGTTTAGGAGGGGCTAAATTTATCTGATCGGGCCCCAAACTGCCCTGTTTTCCAAAAGGGGGGCACAGGGATAAAACAGGTAAGGTTTCCCAAAACAAAGTTTGCAGAATTTTGGGGCGTTCAGAAAAACAATTGGGAAAGGTAAGGAACAATTTCCCCCAAGGTGGGAGATCAAGTCCCGGGGACTGCTTCCCAAAGGGCACAAAAAAGCTGCTGATGCATTGGAAAGGACCATTCACCATCACTGAAAAAGGGCGGTCAGATTTTCCGAAATTGATTGAATGAAAACCAAAACTTTTTCCCTGCAAAATTTCCCCTTTCCCCAAAATATTTGCGTGAGAAATCGGCCCCATAGGCCGCAGCACAATCTTGTTTAGGAAAAAGGGCCCACAGAAAAGGTGAATTTTGGGGGCCAAGTTCCCAAAGAGTTCCTTTCGGATGTGTCACTGTATGAAGGGGTAGACAGGGAAGGGGTTTCCCATTTTTTGTTGTCGGGGGCGACACAAAGCAGCCAGAAAGGGAAAAGGTGGAGAAGATGATGAAAATTTAAAGAGACCAAAGGCCAAAACAGAAGTCAGGGTCTGCTTTGGGTTTTTTGGGTTTTATTGGGAATTTTTTTCCAAATTTTTGCAAACAAACACCCAGTCCTCCAGTGATTTGGTCAAGGCCGGGGAAAACCCGGGAGTGGGCCCAATGGTCCAAAACGCTGCCGAGCAAGCACGCAGCGGGGTTGGGAAAAAACTAGGGCCCTCCCCCTCTTTAAACTACCAGATATTCCAAAAAACCCTTTTTTGTTTTCGGACAAATGCCTCAGGTGGTGGGGTAGGTGCAGTATTGTTTCAGGAGCATGAAGGGGTCCCGGGTTTTTTGTGAGATAAACAAGCAGGAAGTTGACAAAAAATGTAAGAAAAGGGAAAGCAAACCCGTAGAGAAAAGGAAATGTTTAGGGTGTTGGGGGCCCTTTCAGAAGTTCCAAAAAATACTTTTATGGGAAAGGTTCGTGATAGAGACAGATCACCCAAACCCCTCAAAAACTGCAGGAGGCACAGCGAAAAAAAAAGCAGGGGTTCTGGGGTTGGGGAAAGGGGGAAATGCAGCCCTACAGGACCGAGGGATAAAATTCCCGGTCGACAAATGTCGGACTGATATTTAATGTGTACTACAAGCCGCCCAAATCAGAGGAAGTCAGTCATATCCCCCGGGGGCTTGTTGATAATATGTGTTATTCCAGTTATGTTGATTGGATTGGGGTTTATTCCCCGTTTTGGGTATGGTTTAATTTTTTTTTGTGGAGACTTGTTTAAATTTTTTGTGAGACTTGTTTTTATGGGATGTAGTTATGCTTGGGGCTTTCAGTCGCTTTGTAAATGAAGCATTAAATTTTTAAAAGTGAGGGGGAGATTCCTCCCGTTTAAGGCCATGGATCGCGATCATATTAAATTTTGCTTTTCCCTAAGAATTGGGGGAAAAGGAAAAGATGGCAAATCCGCAGTAGGGGAATTGCTAATGTGCACAGGGTCGTTTTTTAGAAAAGAGTTGAAATAAAAGGGGGGGAGCGGGGACCTAAGGGGGGAAACTCATTGGAGTGGTAAAATTTCCCCAATTTATATTTTAAAAACTTATTTAAAACCCTTGGTTGTAAAAATTTTTCCCCAAAATTTGGCGCGTGAACGTGTGTCCAAACAAAATTTGGTTTTTTTGTCCCTTTTTTTAAACCCTTGTTTTGAGACAAAGCGGAGCAGGTCTTTTTCAAGGGGGGAAATTTTTACGGACAAAAAAAATGAAACAACCTTTAAATTGGGGGGAAACAACCTAACTTGGGGGAACAACCCAACTTGGGAGTCGCCAGTCAATTTGTTCGGACCTAAGTCCAAACTCAAACATTCTAGGCGTCAGAAAGACGGGCCCATGGGTCGGGTCCGGCCAATTAAGCTTAGTGGAGAGGTTTTCCAGGAAGAGGGTCTGTCCGGCTATACGGCTAAGCAGCTTTGACCGACGCCTCGATGTCTAGCGAGACGAGTCGCAGAGCCGAGCTCAAGCTTATACCGGCCACTTTGTGAACCAGCGTCATTGTCAGTTTAGACATCGTGACGCCCACCAGACTCAGCTGGCCAATTTAGATTGACCAGCGTCCACCACTTAAGCCACACGGCACCAGTTAAATGGGAAAGGGGGGGAAGGTAGTGTGTGGTGGGGGGTGAAATCTGGCTAATCAATTAAATGACCAATTGACCACCACAGAGAGTAAGGCGTGTAGGCATGACTGGAAATGATTTGAATTTTCCAATGGAATTAGAGGGAGATAACTTCGGTTGTCAGGGGTAAAAATACTGACCAATGGTACTGGCCCCTTTGACACGGGGTTAGAGCATAAAGGAATACGTGAGTGAGAGAGAGGGGGAGGAGAAAAAAACGAACAGACAGAGAGAGAGAGGAGGAGTTCGGGAGTAGGCTCTCGCCTACAGGAAGGCAGGGAGATGAGAACGAACAGAGACAGAGAGATGAAAGAGAGGAGAGAACGAGGGGAAGAACGAACAGAGAGAGAGAGAGAAGAGAGAGAGATGAGGGAAGGGGAGAGGAGAACCAAGTTGAGAGATTAGCATGAGATAGTCCTGCAGAGGAAGGACTGAGGAGAGGGGTGGAGAGAGAGAGAGAGTTG
>JAFLJL010018195.1:31626-46221 GCA_018398815.1 Conus ventricosus
TTTGTCTCGCCAGGAACAATGTGATAACATTTGCTTCTTGCAGATAAAACCACAAACAATGGCATCAGCAACAGCGTCAACGTAAACAATACACAGACACACACACACACACACACACACACACACACACACACACACACACACACACACACACTGTGACTCCTTTGTAAAGATCTACCTCTGTCGCATTTAGCACGCCTCTCTCTGTGTCTGTCTGTCTCTGTCTCTATCTTTCTCTCTCTCTTTCTCTGTCTCCAGCTCTCTCTCTCTCTCTCTCTCTCTCTCTCTCTCTCTCTCTCTCTCTCTCTCTCTCTCTCCCTCTGTGTATCTCTTTCTCTGTCTCAATCTCTCTCTCTCTCTCTCTCTCTCTCTCTCTCTCTCTCTCTCTCTCTCTCTCTCTCTCTCTCTCTCTCCCGAGCTGTATTCAGGTGTGGCATGCTGGAGACTGAGACTGGATTAGCTGATTGACTGACTGACTCATTGACTGATTGACTGACTCATTGACTGACTGACTGACTGATTGACTGACTGATTGACTGACTGACTGATTGGCAGACTTCAAGCAAGTATAATGTCTTGCCGGTGATGTGATTGACGGAGTTTGAGATGAACGAGAGAGAAAGAGGGGGGGGGGGGGGGGAGGAGAGAGAGAGAGAGAGGAGAGAGAGGAGAGATGAGAGAGGAGAGAGAGTCGAAGAAGAGGAGAGAGAGAAATGGATAGTGGATTGAAGAAAAAAATCATTTCAATGTTTCGTATGTGCGTGCGTGCGTGCGTGCGCGCGCGCGGCGTGTGTGTGTGTGTGTGTGTGTGTGTGTGTGGTGTGTGTGTGTGTGTGTGTGTGTGTGTGTGTGCGTGGAGAGAGAGAGAGTTTTTGGCTTTTTCTCGCAAAACAGCGGGAGAGAGAGAGAGAAAGAGAGAGGAATCAGAGACAAAGAAATGAGACTTGTACAAATTAGATTAATTAAAGCACATGCTCTGTGTGTGTGTGTGTGTGTGTGTGTGTTGTGAGAGAGAGAGAGAGAGGAGAGAGAGGAGAGAGGAGAGAGAGAGAGAGAGAGAGAGAGAGAGAGAGAGAGGAAGAAAAGACATACGCTGAAGGATCCAGCATAATCGATCTTTTGCAAAAGAGGCAGGAATCACTTAAAGAACAAAAAACGATGAAAGGAAAAAAAAAAAGAGGATGAAAAATGGCTTATTCACTGACTTGCGAATTGATTGACTGACTGTCAAGTCAAATTGATTCAACTGGCTACTTTCGTTGCGTGAAACAAAATTTCCTGACAAGCTTGTCAATTTCGACAAGAATATTTTGAATTTGACGACTAGGGTCTTTGACCCAAGTTTCTTCTTTTTTTTTTTTTTCAAACTTTGTTTTGGTTTGTGAGCGACTTGTTGTTTTGACATTATAATCGTATTGTTTACCGTAGGTTTGACCTGTAGGTTGTAAATACGGTGTGTTTTCAAGTTATAAATATTTGCGTGGTTACGAACCTCTGTGATCTTGTTTTATCTTGACATTTTTGTGTTTGTGTTGCTCTGTTCATGATGAAGTTGATAATAAATTGTGAAGTTGACTGATGGCTGATTTGAAGTTAATCTGTGTTTTGATCTGTGCCCTTCTGTCTGTCTGTCTGTCTGTCTGTCCGTCCCTCTTTCTGTCGGTCTGTTTCTCTCTCTCTCTCTCTCTCTCTCTCTCTCTCTCTCTCTCTCTCTCTCTCTCTCTCTCTCTACCTTCCCCCTCCCGCCCCTGTGGCTGTCTCTCTCTCTCTCTCTCTCTCTCTCTCTCTCTCTCTCTCTCTCTTCTCTCCCTCTCCCCCCCTCTCTCCTCCCCGCCCCTTTGTCTGTCTGTCTGTCTCTGCCTTTTCCTCTCTGCCTCTCTCTCTTTCTCCACCCTGATTTATCTCTCTCCCTCTCTCTCTCTCTCCCCTCTCTGTCCCCCTCTCTCCTTTGTCTCTAACTTCATCGGCTTCAACTGTCTGGTTCATCATTGGAGAGATCTTTGCGCATACGATGACCTCAACTCCACCATTAAGGAAACCACGGTCTGTTTACGGAGATGACGTCTACACACGGCACTTGTATTCAGCTGGAATGGAATATTTCAGATTGAAAGGTACCTGATCTGGAATGAAATATGCCAGAATGAAGTGTACCTCACCTGGAATGGAATATGCCAGAATGAAATGTACCTCACCTGGAATGGAATATGCCAGGGTGAAAGGTACCTCACCTGGAGTGATTCAGGGCATATGCTAACTCTCAGGATCAGCTTCACCTCAGATGTCTCAACACGACCTCCTGCCCTCAAAATCACACCAGGTGAAACGGAAGGAAATCCGATGACCCTACGTAGCGTCTGGGCTCTGTCAGGGCAAACACACAGAGGAACCTGTCCTGACCTGACTCCAGGCAGCGCTAACTCAGGGAGCCGAGCCGCCACAGCCGAGTTCTTTTCGGGAGGTCGCACCTGCGGTCAGCACCGCCGAAGGAAGCACACTTCGCCACCAGAAGCTCCAGCAACGACGGTCTACACAGCAGAGGGAGGAGGAGGAGGAGGGGGCCACAAATCATGGTGAAGGACGGCTGTGACGTCAAGGGCATGGAAGCGGGGAATTACTGGATGGGGTGGACGACTGGGAATGCAAAGCAGACCTTCCAGCACGGGGAAAACCATTTAGAGATCACCAGGAAGAGTGGCATGAGACCGTGTGTTATACTGCACTTAGAGTCATCAGAGCGGATGATTCTGATGGAACTCACTACGCCATATGAAGGCAGAATGGAGGAAGGCCATCTCCACAAGGCTGAACATCAATGCCAGTCCAGCCAGCAGTCCGAGGCAATCTGCCTTCAAAGCCGGAGTCCTCGCCGCAGAAATTTGGAGCAAGAGAGTTTGTAGGCTCATCGGACGACGACCTTAAGGAACACCTCGGTGTTTCTGGTGGGAAGAGGACCGTCACCCTCTGGGGCAATGGCAGAGGTAGACGGAAAGAGGTCCAGCCGAGATCTGGTCGAGAAGGATCAAAAGTGAACGTCATAAGGCCGACATGTCCTAACGTTGCAACAGGTGCCCGATAGCCACGTGGGCAAGATATCCGCCACCATAAAGGCAACGCCTTGACATGCCCACCCAGTCCAGAAGATGCTGGTTCGAATCCCGGAAGCGCCAGGGGAATCAAATTCTGACAGGAGAAAAGGATGTGGGAGTCATGACTTGATCGCGGGGGAGTCTGAGGGGGTTTCTTCTCCGAAGACCTTCTGCTGTCAAGCTCTACTCAGAGCTTTCTGCATAGTTTCAAACCGTGGCGACTGCAGACGGAAATGGAATCAAACTTTCAAAGAGAAATTATCATTACTCCGCCTCTCTCTTTTCTCTCTCTCTCTCTCTCTCTCTCTTTTCTCTCTCTCTCTCTCTCTCTCTCTCTCTCTCTCTCTCTCTCTCTCACAACACACACACACACACACACACACACACACACACACACACACACACACACACACACACACAAGACAAAACACGACGCGTTTCGACCTCTTTGGTCTTCTTTAGGCAAGGTAAACAAGATTCAAGGACGAGGAAAACGAAGTGCGAGCAATCACTCATCTTCTCAATTTGGGCGCAAAAAAAAAATAAAAAATAAAAAAAATGGATGTCCATTCAAAAAAAGGTCTTTCTACATGATTCATCTTTGTGTCATCCATTCCACCTGCGACACAGCGGTCTACTCTTCTTTTATATACTCTTTCATGCACAGGACGTTAGTTTGAAGTGTCATCCATTCCACCTGCGACACAGCGGTCTACTCTTCTTTTATATACTCTGTCATGCACAGGACGTTAGTTTGAAGTGTCATCCATTCCACCTGCGACACAGCGGTCTACTCTTCTTTTATATACTCTTTCATGCACAGGACGTTAGTTTGAAGTGTCATCCATTCCACCTGCGACACAGCGGTCTACTCTTCTTTTATATACTCTTTCATGCACAGGACGTTAGTTTGAAGTGTCATCCATTCCACCTGCGACACAGCGGTCAACTCTTCTTTTATAACTCTTTCATGCACAGGACGTTAGTTTGAAGTGTCATCCATTCCACCTGCGACACAGCGGTCTACTCTTCTTTTATATACTCTTTCATGCACAGGACGTTAGTTTGAAGTGTCATCCATTCCACCTGCGACACAGCGGTCTACTCTTCTTTTATATACTCTTTCATGCACAGGACGTTAGTTTGAAGTGTCATCCATTCCACCTGCGACACAGCGGTCTACTCTTCTTTTATATACTCTTTCATGCACAGGACGTTAGTTTGAAGTGTCATCCATTCCACCTGCGACACAGCGGTCAACTCTTCTTTTATATACTCTTTCATGCACAGGACGTTAGTTTGAAGTGTCATCCATTCCACCTGCGACACAGCGGTCAACTCTTCTTTTATATACTCTTTCATGCACAGGACGTTAGTTTGAAGTGTCATCCAATCCACCTGCGACACAGCGGTCAACTCTTCTTTTATATACTCTTTCATGCACAGGACGTTAGTTTGAAGTGTCATCCATTCCACCTGCGACACAGCGGTCAACTCTTCTTTTATATACTCTTTCATGCACAGGACGTTAGTTTGAAGTGTCATCCATTCCACCTGCGACACAGCGGTCTACTCTTCTTTTATATACTCTTTCATGCACAGGACGTTAGTTTGAAGTGTCATCCATTCCACCTGCGACACAGCGGTCAACTCTTCTTTTATATACTCTTTCATGCACAGGACGTTAGTTTGAAGTGTCATCCATTCCACCTGCGACACAGCGGTCAACTCTTCTTTTATATACTCTTTCATGCACAGGACGTTAGTTTGAAGTGTCATCCATTCCACCTGCGACACAGCGGTCAACTCTTCTTTTATATACTCTTTCATGCACAGGACGTTAGTTTGAAGTGTCATCCATTCCACCTGCGACACAGCGGTCAACTCTTCTTTTATATACTCTTTCATGCACAGGACGTTAGTTTGAAGTGTCATCCATTCCACCTGCGACACAGCGGTCAACTCTTCTTTTATATACTCTTTCATGCACAGGACGTTAGTTTGAAGTGTCATCCATTCCACCTGCGACACAGCGGTCAACTCTTCTTTTATATACTCTTTCATGCACAGGACGTTAGTTTGAAGTGTCATCCATTCCACCTGCGACACAGCGGTCTACTCTTCTTTATATACTCTTTCATGCACAGGACGTTAGTTTGAAGTGTCATCCATTCCACCTGCGACACCCGCGGTCAACTCTTTCTTTTATATACTCTTTCATGCACAGGACGTTAGTTTGAAGTGTCATCCATTCCACCTGCGACACAGCGGTCAACTCTTCTTTTATATACTCTTTCATGCACAGGACGTTAGTTTGAAGTGTCATCCATTCCACCTGCGACACAGCGGTCAACTCTTCTTTTATATACTCTTTCATGCACAGGACGTTAGTTTGAAGTGTCATCCATTCCACCTGCGACACAGCGGTCAACTCTTCTTTTATATACTCTTTCATGCACAGGACGTTAGTTTGAAGTGTCATCCATTCCACCCGCGACACAGCGGTCTACTCTCTTTTATATACTCTGTCATGCACAGGACGTTAGTTTGAAGTGTCATCCATTCCACCTGCGACACAGCGGTCAACTCTTCTTTTATATACTCTTCCATGCACAGGACGTTAGTTTGAAGTGTCATCCATTCCACCTGCGACACAGCGGTCTACTCTCTTTTGTATACTCTTTCATGCACAGGACGTTAGTTTGAAGTGTCATCGGCAGGTCGGAACTAGAAGGTAGCTGGAGGTGCTCCAATGTGAACTCTGAGAGGAAAATCTCTTTCAGCCTGTTCTTTTTTTCTTTTTGTTTTCTACTCGAGTGGGAATTGAACCCAGGGTCTGGGAGCAAAGGTCTGGCGTGTTACCCTTCAAGGCAAAGCAGGTCTGTGACCTTTCCCAAACCTTCTCCCCAAGACTGTACTCTCTCTCTCTCTCTCTCTTCTCTCTCTCTCTCTCTCTCTCTCTCTCTCTCTCTCCTCTCTCTCTCTCTCTCTCTCCCCCTTTGGATGGATAGATGGATTGAATAAAGCATCATCCATCTTCCATCTCTCTCTTTCTTTCTCTCTCCGTCTTTCTCTTTCTCTATTTCTCTCTCTCTCTCTCTATTTCTCTCTCTCTTTTTCCCTCTCCTGTCTGTCTCTCTCTCTCTCTCTTCTCCTCCCCTCCTCTCTCCTCTCTCTCTCTCCTCTCTCTCTCTCTCTCTCTCTCTCTCTGTGTGTCTCTCTCTCCCCCTCTGTGTGTGTGTGTGTGTGTGTGTGTGTGTGTGTGTGTGTGTGTGTGTGTGTGTGTGTGTGTGTGTGCGCGTGCGTGCCTGTGTGTGTGTGTATGTGTGTGTGTGTGTGTGTGTGTGTGTGTGTGTGTGTGTGTGTGTGTTGTGTGGTGTGTGTGTGTGTGGATGTGTGGGTGAGTGTGTGTGGATGTGTGGGTGAGTGTGTGAGTGAGTGTGTGTCTGTGTGTGTGTGTGTGTGAGAGAGAGAGAGTGTGTGTGAAAGAGTGAGTTAGTGAGTGTGTGTGTGTGTGTGTGTGTGGTGTGTGTGTGTGTGTGTGTGTGAGCGATTATGAATCATGACAATGTATAGATAAATGTATGCATGTACTCACGAACGCGCGCACACACACATACACACATGCAAGAACACACGCACACAAATACAGTATCATGTACTCGCCCGCGCGCGTGTGTGTGCGCACACACACACACACACACACACACACACACACACACACACACACACACACACACACACACACGCACAGCACAGGCGCACAGCCTTACATATACCAGCCTCAATCAGAAAAGAGAGAGAGAGAGGAGAGAGAGAGAGAGAGAGAGAGAGAGAGAGAGAGAGAGAGAGAGAGAAATTGACATGTTGTCAATCGTCTGTCAAGGATCAATCAATGCCGGTTTTCTTTGGAGCAGCATCGATTCCCTCCCTTGGGTCAACGTCCTGGTATAACTCGCCAATCGACAGACATACCCAAACCTTTGGCGAGGAGCAACAAAGGGTTTTTCTGTTTTTAAAAGGGGGAAAAAGGGCCCCTCGTGCAC
Source organism: Conus ventricosus (assembly GCA_018398815.1). Classification (NCBI taxonomy): domain Eukaryota; kingdom Metazoa; phylum Mollusca; class Gastropoda; order Neogastropoda; family Conidae; genus Conus; species Conus ventricosus. The sequence continues at coordinate 38,762 of JAFLJL010018195.1, forward strand.
GTGTGTGGTGTGGTGTGGTGTGTGGTGTGTGTTGTTGTGGTTTTGGGGTGTTGTGTGGTGGGTGGTGCTGTCGGTGTGTGCGTTGTGCGGGCGTTTGCGGTGGTGTGTGTGTGTGTTTTGTGTGTGCGTGCGGCGTGCGTGGTGTTTGTGGTTTTTTGGGGGTTGTTGTGGGTGTTTGTGTGTGTGTGTGGTGTGTGTGGGGTGTTGTGATTTGGGTGTGTGTTGCGGGGTGCGTGCGTGTTTGGGTTTAGGAGAGAGGGGAGAGAGAGAGAAGAGAAAGGGGGAAGGCTGAGTGTGTGGTGTGGTGTTTGTGTGTGTTGGAGAAGAGGAGAGAAGAGAGGAAAGAAAAGAGAGAGAAAAGGAGAGAGAAAAAGGAGGAGAGAAAAGAAAGAAAAAAAGGGGGAGGGAAGTGGGCGCGCGGGGTGGGGTGTGTGTGTGGTGGTGTGTGGTGTGTGGGTGGGTGGGTGCGCACGCGCGCCACGTCGTGCGTGCGTGCGCACACCGGTGTGTGTGGGTTTGTGTGTGTTGCGTGGTCGGGGTCGTGCGTTGTGCGCGCGGCGTGCGTGTGTGCGTGTGTGTGTGTGTTGTTGGTGTGGTGTGTGGTGTGTGTGTGTTGTGTGTGGTGTTGTGTGTGTCTGTGTGCGTGTTGTGTGTGAGTATGCGTACGCGTGGTGTATGTGCGCGCCGAGGAATGTGTTGTACGTGCGTGCGTCGTCGTCTGATGCTTGCCGTGGGGAGCGCGCGGCGCGCACTCTGCGCTCACCTAGTCAAGCAGACTGTCTCAGGGGGGTGAACCAAGTATCTTGCAGAGAACGCATGGTTTTTTTTTTTTCATTGCTTTTTTTCTTTTTTTTGTTTATTTTTTCTACTTTTTTAAACTTTTTTCAACTTCTGCGTCATCTCAGCAGAATCGCCGCTGATTCCCTCACCCCCTCCCCCCCCCCCCCCCCCCCCCCGGCTCCAAGTCCACAGCCACACCCTGGCCTGTCCCGCTGCAGCCCCGGCACCGGCAATCCACAGGGAGCAGTCAATGTCAAGTCGTCATGTTGTCAACCTCGGTGTAATGTCAGTGGAGGAAGGACTAGCGCACACCCCAAACACACTCACAGCTTGCTTACAATCTCATTCATATATCATGCATTCGTCACATCAAACCATAGTAAAGTCTATAACTTTACTACACATGTTCATCGAACGAAACATCAATGCATAGGGAATCAAATGAAAAAAAACATTCCCCTCTTTCCTGAACTTCACAAAATCATTTATCAAAAACATCATTAACAAAACCGGGTATAAATAGATTTCTACTTTACCTGGCCAGGTGATCTTAACTATCACGAATCACTGTCTTTTTTTTCTTTTCTTTTTCTTTTCACTGTCACTTTCACAACACGACACAACTCCGGCGCTGGTGTTGGTCTGATGGCGCCTGGTCAGTGGGGACTGTTGGCGTTGGCCCTGTGGTTCTGTTTGGCGAAGTGACCTGCCCGGTATGAGGTCGAACCCCCGGTTAGGGTTTGAACAGTGACTATCAACATCGATCTGTTCTCCTTTCTTTTTTTTCCTGCATAACGCATTGCACTCTCTCTCTCTCTCTCTCTTCTGTTTTGCTTCTTATTTAAATGGACATGGGTTTCTTTTCTTTTCTTTTTTCTTTTCTTTCTTTTCTTCTTCATAAATTAGCAACTCTTTCCTCTTCCCATCTCTCCTCATCCTTCCTTGCAGACTATCTCATCTAATCCTCAACTTGGTTCTTCTCTCCTCATCTCTCTCTCTCCCCCTTTCCCTTCTCTCCTGCAGAGCTCCACTCAGAACCTCTCTCTCCCCTCTTCTCTATTTCGTTCTTCCCCTCGTTCTCCTCTTCATCTCCCTGCCTTCCCGTAGGCGAGAGCCTACTTTCCCGGACTTCTCCCTCTCTCTCTCTTTTCCGTTTTTTTTCCCCTCCCCCTCTCTCTCATCAGGGTATTCCTTTATCTCTAACCCCGTTTCCCAGGGCCAGTCCCCATTGGTAGTTTTTTTTAACCCAAAACCCCGAAGTTATTTCCCTTTTTTAATTCCCTTTGGGCCCTTTCCAAATCAGGGCCAGCCCATCCCCACAGCCTTACCCCTCTTTGGTGGCCCAATTGGTCTTTTAAATTTATTAGCCAGATTTCACCCCCCCACCCCCACACACCTTCCCCCCCTTCCCTATTTTAACTTTTTTGGGCCGGGTTTTGGGCTTAAGGGGGGTGGCACTGGTCAATCAAAATTTGGGCCCCAGCTGAGTCGGGGGTTGGGCTTTCACGATGTCTAAAGGAAAATGACCCCGGTTTTTCACAAAGTGGCCGGGATAAGGCGGCCCCCCGGGTTTACGGGGTCCGTCGGGGCGGGACCGGGGGTTTCGGCCCAAAGCCGTTAGTCAGTCTAGGGGGTCGGACGGGTCTCGGTAAAAACCTCTCCCACTAAGCTTAATTGGCCGGCCCGACCTAGGGGCCCGTTTCCTGAGGGCCTAGAATGTTTGAGTTAGGGTTGGCCCAAAACGGGGTTTGGGGGGGCGTTTGACCACAAATTTTGGGTTTGGGAGTTAAATTTTTTGGAGGGGAAAATTTTCCCCCCTTGCAAAAGACTATGCCCCGCTTTGGGTTTTAAAAACAAACGGTACAAAAAAAGACAAAAACCCGAATTTGTGACCCCCAGAACCAACGCGCAAAGTTTAAAAAAAAAATACTTTACAAAAACGGTTAAGTTTTTAAAATATATCATTAGTGAATACCACCCCCAATTTTAATCATTGACGTGCCCCTCTTGGGGTTATTTCAACTCATTTTTTTTCAAACCATGTGCCATTTAAAGCAATTCCCCCAAACCTGGGGAAATTTGCCACATCTTCTCTTCAAAATTTATTATGAAAAGCAAAATTTAAAATATAAATCACGTTTCCCATAAACATTTCACGGAGGAATTTTCCATCCCCCATTTCCTTTGGGAAAATAATCTTTACTACACAAGCACTGTATGTCCAAAAATTAAACTACACCCACATGAAAAAGGTTCCAAAAAAGAAAAAATAAAAAACCCAAGTCTCCCCAAAACAAAAAAAAAAATGAACATAGCCAACTGGGAATGAACCCCATATCCAATCAACATAACTGGAATCAAACAATTATCAAAAAAGCCCCCCCGGATATGATTTCCCCAAATTCCCCCGAGTTGCAGTTTCCCCTGAAACACGATTTAAATGGGTCGGGGCCCCGAAAATTCGTCGACCGGGATTTTACTGAAAACCCGGTACCTTTGGGCTGCAGTGCCATTCCCCAAACCGCAGCATTTCTCCTGTTTTTCCCAACTGCGCCCTCCTGGGGGGAAATTTAAAATTTTGGTTTTGATGATCCGTCCGACACGAATTTCTTTCCCATACGTTTTGGGGAATTTCTGAAACGGGCCCCACACAAAAAGCAAAACCACTCTTCTCCACCTTTTTGCGTACCCTTCTTAAACCACTTTGCCCACTTCCTGCAACCCATATTTTACGGGAAAACCTCCCCCCTTTTCTCATTCCTCACTTGCCCAAAAAATACTGAAACCATCCCAACCCCCCATGTTTGCATCTGTCCGCAACAAAATGGTTTGGACATATCGGTTTAGCTTCAAGAGGGGGAAGGGGAAAAACCTATTTTTTTTTCCAAACCGTCTGCATGTTGCTCGCAGCGTCTGCCCCAAGTCGACCACGGGGGTTTTTCCCCCCTCCCTTTTTGACCAAATCACTGAGAGGACCGTGATTGCAGAAAAAATTTTGGGAAAAAACCTCCCCTATAGAACCCAAAAAAACCCTTTAGCAGCCCTCCTACTTCTTTTTTTGGTCTTTGGTCTCTTTTGAATTAAACATCTTCCCCACCCCCTTTCCCCCTTTCGGGCCCGGGCTTTGTGTCGCCTGGGACAAAAAAAACCCTAGGACCCCCTACTGCCCTAGCCTTTTAAAAGCAAAACACCCCTGATGCCTTTTCGGGAAATTTGGGCCCAACAAAACCCCCCTTTTTTTTCTGCGGGGGTCTCTTTCCCCCCTCATAAAATGATTGTGCGGGGCCCCTTTATAAAAAAATATCAAAGCCCCTCGGGCGGGGGGGCCTTTTTAAAAACCGGTCCCGAGATGACCGCCATGAGCAAACCCGTGACCCATGCATGACAGTGTCACGATAACTTGCTGGTACCTCTAACTGGGGTGGTCACCTCACCTGTCCCCCCTTGGGTTTGAACATGGGTCAAACGCCCCCCTTTTTCACAAAAAAATTCTGTTCCCCCTTCCTCTAAACCTCCCTGTTTCTCTCCACCTCTTCCCCAACCCCCAAGACTTCACGAGCGAAGGGTTTGTTCCTGTGCTTCCCTAAACTTCCATAGGCGCACCTTATCCCGATTTCCCTTTCCTTTGGAACACAAAAGGGTTTTTAAAAACCCTTTTTTCCCCCCTTCTTGCCCCCTGTCTGAACTGCTGCCCCTGTAGCAGTAAACAATCAGGATCCCCTTGGATCCTTTGAAACCGGGAAAAATTTTTCCCAAATTGATAAAAATCGTAAAGGGGGTTTTTCTCCATTCCCAACGCAGACAACGCGCCTGAGAAGTAAAGGGAAACGAAACTTCTATCTTAGAAACTGGAAAACCCCCTCACAGTGAAATGGGACGGGGGACAGGTCTGGTTTTCCCCTGCCAAACCCCCTTGACGACCGGTTTGTCCGTAGACCCCCGGCCCATGAAAAACCATGTTCGTAACACTTTCCCCCCCTGTGGCCAATCCCCCCCTTTTTTCCAATGGAAAACAAAACCATTTGGGCCTATTTGCCCCTCCATCCCTGACACTGACTGTTTGTCCAGGCAACCATAGGCCCCACTCCAAAACCCTCTTCAGATGAACCCCCTTTTGGGTTTCCCCCGCGGGTCGTTTCCCCCCTTGACGCCCCTTTTTCCCCCCTTGAAAAGGCGCTCCCTTTGGAACCCCCATGCGCAATCCCTCCCCCACATGCCCCTTCTTTAAAAATGAAACACCTAATTTCCCTTTCCCCTTTCCCTTCTGCCCCCCCAAATTTGGGTTTGCAGATTTTGGGGCCAAAAAAACCCCCCCAGGTCCCTTGCACTCTTCTCCCCTCGTGCCTAGCACCTTTTTCCTGCCCTTGTCCCCCCAAACTGCCTCTCTATTAAAAAACCTCGGCGAACTTCAAAAACTTTTCCTGTGTCTCTGGCTGTCTCTCTTTTAAAAGTATGGTTAAATCAAAGGGGCCCCAAAAACCTTTTCAAAATCTGTTCTTTCATAAACCTTTTCTCTTTCAAAATTTAACGAACCCCCTTCTTCGTACCCCCCTCAACTCTAAAATTTTTTTGTTCAATAGGGGTTTTTCTTTTTTCCGCCGTTTTAAACTCTTTTTTTTTTTTTTTGAACAGATTTTATTACTCGAAAACCAAACTGGTGGTTTCCGACACGGGGTGACGTAAAAGCCCCCAATCCTTTAAATTTATAAATTTGTTGGGACAACGTAATTAGTTTTTTTTTTAAAAACCCAAACGCCTGACCCAAACTATAGAGCGAAATTTTAAAGGGAAAACTGTGCGAAAAAGAGTACTCTGGGGGTGAAAAGCCAAGCCTTGTATTAACATCTTGGGAAAACCAAAGCCAACCTAGTATTTAACTATCTTGGGGGAAAAATTTCAGTAAAAAAACCAAAAACCCCCTTTTCTTAAAATTACAAAAAACTTAATCCCACCCACTTCCTCCCCTGAGAAGTTGAAAAAATTTTAATAAATTTGGGCCCGGGTTTTTCCTTTGGGAACTCGCAAAAAAATGTCAACCTCGGGGTAATTGGGCATGGGGGAAGGATAACGCACGCCCAAAAACATCACAAACTTGCTTACCCAAATTTTTTCATATTCATGCATTCGTCCCAAACAAAACCCCCTAGTAAAGTCCCATAAAATTTACTACACATGTTCATCCGGAAAGAAAAATCAAAAGCATATGGGAATCAAATGAAATAAAACAATTTCCTTTCCTGAAAAATTTACAAAATCATTTTAAACTAAAACATCATTAACTTAAAAGGGGTAAATTTGATTTCTACTTTACCCCGGGCCAGGGGATCTTAACTTTTTCAGAATCACTGTCTTTTCCCTTTTTTTTTCTTTTTCTTTTTTACTGTCACTTTTTAAACACGAAAAAAAAAACTGCCGGGGCTGGTGTTGGTTTTGATGGCGCCCCCGGTCAGGGGAGACTGTTGGGGGTTGGTCTTTTTTGGTTCTTTCTTGGGCGAGAATGGGACCTGAGGTTTTGAGGTCAACCCCCCCCGGGTTTGGGTAGAAAAACCCGGGGACTATCAACCTCGATCTGTTTTCCTTTCTTCTTCCCTGCATTAACGCATTGAAATCTTCTCTCTCCTTTTCTCTTTGTTTCTTTATCAAAAAGGCCAAAAGGTTTCTTTTTTTTTTCCCTTTTTTTCTTTTCTTTCTTTTCTTCTTTTATAAAAAAGCAAAAATCTTCCTCCCTCCCCACAAAACTCCCCCCCCCCCCTTCCTCTGCAGGGCTATTTCATGCTTTAATTTTCTCTACGTTTTTCTCCCCCCTTTTCTCCTCCTTTTCCCCTCTCTCTTGGGCCCCTTTTCTCCCTTTCAAGCTTTAAATAAAAACCCTCTCTCCCCCCCTCTCTTCCCCTTTTTTCGTTCTTTCCCCCCGGGTTTTCTCCTCTTATTCCCTCCTTTCCCTAGGCGGAGCCCCCACTTCCCCCGGACTTCTCCCTCTCTCTCTCTGTCCGTTTGTTTTTTTCCCTCCCCCCCCCCTCTCCCCTCACTCAGTATTCCTTTATGCTCTAACCCCCGTTCCCCGGGCCCCGTACCCCTTGGTCAGTATTTTTTCCAAAACCCCCCCAAACCCCCAAGGGTTTTCCCCCCTCTTTAAATTTCCCTTGGACCTTTAAATCATGCCAGTCCCTGGCCAAAACGCCTTAAATCTGGGGGTGGTTTAATTTGTCATTTAAATTTGATTTTGCCCCCGATTTCCCCCCCCCCCACACACACTTTTCCCCCTTCCCCCCCCCTTTCCTATTTTAAAATGGTTTCCTGGGGGTTAAGTGGTGGAACTGGGCAATCTAAATTGGGCCCGTGAAAATTGGGGGGGCCACCAGGGGCTAAAACTGACAATGACGCTGGTTTACAAAGTGGCCGGAATTTGGGTGGCCCCGGTACTGAGGTCCGCTGGGCAGACCTCGAGGCGTCGGTCAAAAGCCGCTTTGTCAGTCTAGGTTGGGGGGACTGTTTTCGGTGAAAAACCCCTTTCCCCAAGCTTAAATTTGGCCGGACCCAACCCAAAGGGCCCTCTTCCTGACGCCTAGAAAGTTTTAGTTAGGGCTTAGGTCCAACTGGGCTGGTGGCGATTGACCACGAATTTGGTTGAGTTGAATTTTGACCGTGACAATGAGGTAGCCCACCGGAGGAGTCACTGC
>JAFLJL010018196.1:0-35616 GCA_018398815.1 Conus ventricosus
TTTTATAACAGCATAAGCATGACTAACTCCACCGATGCCGGTCCTAAGCCCGTATGAAAAAGGAGGAAGGTTGTGCATGGGGCTAGCAACCCCACCACGTAAAAAACCATGCTTGCTACAGAAACCAACACTGCAGAAATTTCAAAGGATCTACGGAAACGACCCGGAGGAGAGTATATGAAGCGGACCAGCCAAACCTTCTGTCAAGAAGAAGCTGACCCGCTGATGAAACTTCTCTCCTCCAAGACCGCCTCACGGATTGGAGTATGGAATATACGAACAATGTACGAAACTGGAAGAGCAGCTCAGGTGGCTAGAGAGATGGACAATTACAGGCTGGAGATACTCGGACTGAGTGAGGTGAGATGGACGTCATCAGGGAAAGTCACCATAGCATCGGGCCACCAACTGCTGTATTCAGGGCCGCCGGATGAGGGGGGTGTGCACAGAAATGGAGTTGGACTCATGTTGACCAAGAAAGCAAGCAAGAGCCTGATGGAATGGGAACCGGTCAACGAACGAATACTGACAGCTAGATTCTTCTCAAAGTTTCAGAAGGTCAGCATAAGTACAGTGCTACGCCCCAACCAACGTGCTGAAGAAGACACCAAAGAAGAATTTTACCAACAACTACAAGCTGTACTGGATAAGTTGCCCAGAAGAGATGTCATCATAGTGATGGGAGATATGAATGCCAAAGTTGGCGGTGACAATAGTGGCAGAGAACATGTGATGGGAACAGAAGGAGTGGGTACAATCAACGAAAACGGAGGACTTTTTACTAACTTCTGTGAGATGAACGACCTCATCTTTCTTTCTTTCTTTCTGCGTATGCAGGCTGATACTCCTGCGGACACTCCCTGTATAGCCAGCAGTGGAGTTTTGGTGTGTATGACCCTTTTCTATCCCGCCATTAAGGCAGCCATACTCCATCTTCGGGGAAGGTGCATGCTATGTGTCACGTGTCATCCATACAACGGCCAGACTGGCCTTCTCTTCCGAAAGTTGGTGATGGATTTTACGTGTGTGCAAGATGTTGTGCGTGCGTTCACACACGGAACCTCGGTTTATAGTCCCATTCGAAGGACTGTGTGGGGAATGGAGTCAGAACCAATGTTAACTCCGAGGGAAAAAATCCCCCTATACCGAAATTCGAACCTGCAACCCCAGGATCACGAGTCCGGCGCTCTACCAACTGAGCTATTCCGGCCCCCAACGACCTCATCATCGGAGGAACAGTTTTCCCACACCGCCAAGATAAACAAAGTGACATGGAGATCACCAGACCTGAGCACTGAAAACCAAATAGACCACTTCACGATCTCTAGGTGATGGAGACGGACCCTACAAGACGTGAAGGCATGCAGGGGAGCAGATGTGGGAGCAGATCACATACTTCTGGTGGGAAAGCTGAAGATCAAGATTGCCAGGAACAAAGATACAGGTCAACAGAGGCACCCACGTTTGACACCACAAAGCTGAAGTCAGAAGAAAAGAAGAGGGAGTCTGTCATCACCCTGAACAACAGATTCCAGGCTCTCGCAGACCTGGAGGATGGCTCGCTGGAAAGAAATGGGAGCGAGTGAGGAGTGCCTTCGATGAAACCAGTCAGAGAAGTGCTAGGATACAGGAAACGACAGCACAAACCATGGATCTCGGAAGAAACCATCATGAAGATAGAAGAGAGACGAGAGACCAAACAGAGAGAGATCCAAGCCAGAACAAGAGCACAGAAACAACGTCTTCAACAGGAGTACAGCAAACGAGACAAGGAAGTGAAGAAGAGTGCAAAAAGGACAAGCGAGACCATGTAGAAGGACTGGCCACTCAAGCACAGGAAGCAGTGGAGAAGAATGATATGAAAACCCTCTACACCATCACTAAGCAACTGGGCGGTAGGAAAACCAACACCAACCGACCAGTGAAAGGGAAGAATGGAAACATCTTGAGAAAACCAACAGAGCAGCTGGACAGATGGAGGGAGCACTTTAGCGAGCTACTCAGTGGTACGCCAGTCAAGACACCACCACTCATCGAGGAAGGAGAAGACCTGGATGTGAACCTAGGGCCGATCAGCAAAGTAGAAATCATTCAAGCACTCAGGAAGACGAAGAACAGGAAGCCCCAGGACCTGACAACATCACACCGGAAGTGCTCAGGGCAGAAGCGACGGTCACGGCAGACATCCTGATGGACTTATTTCAAGAGGCCTGGGAAAAGGAAGAAGAAGTGCCGAAAGAGTGGAAAACGGGCTACATCATCAAGATACCCAAGAAGGAGATCTCAGCGAGTGTAAGAACTGGAGAGGGATACACCTGCTGTCACTACCCAGCAAGATCTTCACGAGAATCATCCTAGAGAGGATCCGGGCAGCTGTAGACGAAAGCTGAGAGACGAACAAGCAGGATTTCGAGCGGGAAGATCATGTGTCGATCAGATAGCGACGCTCCGAATCATCATTGAGCAGTCTCTTGAGTGGCAGTCACCAATCTACATCAATTTTATCGATTTCAAAAAAGCATTCGACACAGTGGACAGAGAAGTAACATGGAAAATCCTGAGACACTATGGAATTCCACTCAAGATGGTAAAAATCATACAGAGCCTGTACAAGGACACAGCATGTCACGTCATCCACAACACGAGTGTGTCGGAACCCTTCACAGTGAACACCGGGGTACGTCAGGGATGTTTGTTGTCACCGCTGATCTTCTCTCTTGTGATCGACTGGGTGATGAGGACAGCGATGAGCCCACCATGCGGGATCCAGTGGACACTCATGCAGAAACTTGAGGACCTGGATTTCGCGGACGACATCAGCTTGCTGACTCACACCCTCCACCACATGCAGAAGAAGACCGAGAGCCTCCGCAGCACAGCATTAACACTGGCTTGGAGATCAACGCGGAGAAGACAAAGACCATGAGAGCCACTACAAGCCAGCTGAAGCAATTCACCTAGGGGAACAACAGATAAAGATGTTGAGAAATTTACCTACCTAGGAAGCATTGTCAACAAGACAGGAGGTACTCACGGCGGCGCTGGCACACTCAGAGCCACTGCATTTAGTTCGCTCAATGCTTTGCCTTTTGACTCCGGCTAGGCCCTAACCAGTCAGCCACCGCACTGCCAGACGCTGTGTGTGTTTGGACGCTTCGAGACTGGTGCAACATATATTTACTGTACAGAGGTTTTTAGACTATAATTTCTGTAGGAGATCAATAGCGCAGTGAGTACTTGAGAGTGTGACAAAAGCTGGCATTTCGCTCTTCTCTGTGAGTACCATAATTAAGTTCCTGTTTAAAACTTTCTGACAGAACTTTGCGACCGGCAAAACCTGCTGCGCGCGCGCGCGTCGTTGGCCTGGTAAGCCGAAGCAAAGACTGTACGCCCTACGGAGCTAGGAGAAAATAGCTCACAGGGTATTGTGGACAGAGACAATTCCGCTTTTCTCGGAAGTCAAGAAACGACTGTGTGTAGTCGTTGTGTAAACATTGGTCAGCTATAGGCGCGATACACACAGCAAAGCAATGTGTGGTTCGCTATTCTCCACGCTTACAGTAGAAAGAAACTCGTGCAGAGCGCGAGAAGCCCCTTTCAAGCAACCGTTTCGCCCTTATCTCCTGACACTCTAGGGTGTCAGATACAAGACCGCTCACAGACCCGGGCTTGTTGGCTGCACACAATTTGTTTCTTCTGCTTTTCCGTCTCACGCTTTGGAAGAATTTGACTCAAGCGACTCAATGCAGCAGTAAGAACTGCCGTGCTGATGATGACATCAGGGCCAGAATAACCAAGGCAAGATTTGCTTTCACCACCCTCAAGCCCATCTAGGAGCGCAAACGTCCGTCTCACCCCACAACTGAGACTGTTTAACACCAATGTAAGACCTGTGCTGCTGTATGGCTCGGAGACCTGGAGACTCACCAAAGGGCTGGAGCACAAGTTGCAGGTCTTCATCAACACATGCCTGCGGCGGATCCTCCGCATCAGGTGGCCTGACAGAATTGCCAATGAGGAGCTATGGCGCCGGACAGATCAGAGACCAATCGGAGACACCATCAGAATCCGAAAGTGGAAGTGGATCGACACATCCTACGCCGAGGCCCGGACAACACCACATGGCAAGCACTGGATTGGAACCCGCAAGGAAAGAGAAAGCGAGGCCGCCCAGTGACAACTTGGCGTAGGACGCTGAACAGCGAGCTGAGTTCCATCAAGCTGTCCTGGGGTGAGGCAAAGCGGCAGCCCAAGACCACACACGTTGGAAATCTGCAGTGAAGGCCCTATGCTCCCGATGGAGCGAAGAGGATTAAGTAAGTAAGTAAGTAAGCATGACTATATACCAGCATGTAATTTCATGAAAGCCAGAGCAGATCAGTTGGTACGGCACTAAACTTTGATCCTGGTGATTCATGGTTGCTGGTTTGAATCTCCACCAAGCCATTTCAGTACATGGGATTTTTCCCACAGTGTTAACATTGGTTCTGATTCCATTTCTCGAAAAAGTTTCTTCAAATGAGGTTATTAACCAAAGCCTCATATAATGTGAATACACATATAACATCCTATCACCAACCTTTGGAAGCAAAGGCCAGTTTTGGCTGTTGGTATGGATGACGCATGTGCACATTCCACACACCCTTTGTGTCAAATGAAGGAATAAGTGAAAAACTGAGCGACAAATTTAAATCTGGCTTCTGATCTCTCAGCACTCTTCAAGCACTGACTAAATAGTGAACAGTTTGTTTTTTTAATCTACAGTCTGATTTTCTTTTCAGTAGAAAACTTGAGTTTAAATTAAATAAATTCATCAAAACACACATACATAATCCTCACACACACACACACACACACACACACACACACACACACACTACACACACACACACGCACTACACACACACACACACACACACACACACACGCACCACCAACACACACACACACACACACACACACACACACACACACACACACACACACAACTACACATGCACACATATTTTCACATTTTTAAAAAAAGGTGTACACTGTTTTTGCAAATCATAACCTTAGTGTAATCTCAGACTTTGTGAACAGTCATATCTTACTTTATCTGCCAATTAATCCTTTTGTATCTTTTTGTTACTAAAAGGTATTTGTATGTGTGAGGGAGTTGGATGGTGTTTATGTAACGTCAAGCAAACTGTCTAATAGACAATGGACAGTTAGCCTGATCAGATTTTGACAATGTTGCAGTGTTGGAGAGAAACGACTGCGAAACTGATGAACATTTCATCAGCAGCGGAGGGCCTAGCATTGGCATGAAAAAGAGAGGGGGGAGGAAGAACAACACCAAGGCCCTGTCCCTGGATGACACCAGCCGCATAGTTCAGTTCATCAAGAACTATGCAGAAGACCATGCTGTCAGTCTTCCGGGCAGGGTACCTGGTTTCAAGCGTGATGACATTCTGCTCCTGCCGTCATCCCGCCCAAAGAGTGAAGTCCACCGCGATTTCATTGCTGTCTGTGAGAGTCAAGGTACTCACTGCCCCATCCACTTTCTCTTTGTCTTGTTCAACATGTTGCTTATCATTTACTTTAAACAAATTCCATTTACTCATTCATTCATAAACAAATTCCATTTACTCATTCATTCATAAACTAATTCCATTTATTCATTCATTCATTCATTTAATTAATGAATTCATCCCATTTGATCAATTTTCATTGTGTAAATAGTGTGGAAAAGTCATTTACTAGTGAGCTGTTTACAAATTTTGTTTTGCATGCTTGTTTCTTGTTTATGTGACCCATGCAAACAGTAAAGTGTCATACATGCATGTCTTCATGGGTGAAACCTGGGAAAATTGAAAATCCTGAAAGGTGGGGGTCCAGGGGCCAGGAGGCCCCCTGGCGGGGTGAAGGGGCAGAGCCCCTTGTTGGGGGTCAGGGGCGAAGCCCCTGAAGCTGAAGCATTTTTACATTTTCGTTATTAAATCAGGACCATTTTGAGGTACTTTCAGCATGTTTTTCATGTTTTTTATAAGTGAAATAAGACTAATGTTGTGTCCCAGAGTAACTTATGCTGCCCCCCCCCCCAAAAAAAAAAAAAAAAAAAAAAAGAAAACATGTGAATCATAAAGAATAATAAAAATCACTAAACCAGCATAATTTTGTATGTTATGCAGAATTTATTTACAGACTGGTGCATTACTTGTCCAAGGAATGTATTCAGCATTATCCAGCAGCAGCAGTGTCCAGATGTTCATCACTGAGCAGTTACAAAATTGAAAAAGCCCACTATCCAAAAAACAAACAAACCGAAAGGTGTTCAAATAATCTTACAACGCAGATGTCCAAGAACAGTATTCTTATAGCCCACACGATCACATTCATGAAGGAGTCCATACAGCACATAATTAACACAAAACCTTGCAGAAAGTGTCCAAGCCCAGATGCTCAAGCAAGGTATCCTGGAAGTCTATACATTCATATGTCCAATGTAGTATACACAGCTCATAAGTCTTTGAAGCATGTGTCCTCTTATACCTACTTAGATGTCCTGCAAGCAGACGATGCACCGGGCAACGCCAGCAGCTGTGGTTTTGCGGCACCAAGTCAGAAATGTGTCGCCCTTTCCCATTTCGCCATCATTGTCCGACCTCTTTCGTCCAGCCATCGCCAAGACCATTTGTTGGGACAGAAGCATCGATCAGCGACGTGTCTTCACTCACAGCCACAAACGGCATCGTGCTCAAAGAAGAGAATGAAGTGCAGCAGATTCAGACTAGATCTAGGTCGACGGGATCGTTCCGACGTGAAGAAGATCGTTGCGACGTGAAGACGTGCGACGTGAACACGCTGTAGGCTATTGTGAAAATGGCGCAAATCGGAAGACAGTTTTGCAACAACTTGGACGGCGCATGCGCGAGTTGTTCAAGAACGCAGCTTCACCGAAAACTACCCAAAAAAGGAAAATCGACCACAACGAACGCCGATGTCCGGATTTCCGGACAAACGATCAATACAAAATCCGGATTCCGGATTTTCCGGACGTGTGGTTTCACCCATGTGTCTTTGTAGTTAGGTGGTTTTTTTAAATTTTTATATCAGCTCCTACCTTCCATCTGTTCAACATTTTGATTATCATTTACTTAAACAAATTCCATTTCTTCATTCATTCATTCCTTTTATTCATTCATTCATCCCATTTGATCAATTTCATTGTGTAAATAGTGTGGAAAAGTCATTTACTAGTGAGCTGTTTACAATTTTGTTTTGCATTCTGTTTATGTGACCCATGCACAAACAGTAAAGTGTCATACATGCATGTCTTTGTAGTTAAGGTGTTTTTTTATTTTTTATATCGGCTCCTTCCTTCCATTGTTCAACATTTTGATTATCATTTACTTTAAACAAATTCCATTTTTTCATTCATTCATTCCTTTTATTCATTCATTCATCCTATTTGATCAATTTCATTGTGTAAATAGTGTGGAAAAGTCATTCACTAGTGAGCTGTTTACAATTTTGTTTTGCATTCTTTTTTATGTGACCCATGCAAACAGTAAAGTGTCATACATGCATGTCTTTGTAGTTCAGATTTTTTTAATCAGCTCCATCCTTCCATTTTTTTTACATAGAAAGTGATGAAAGTTCAGCTGATCAAAATAATGTGAATAAGTTCAGATTCAGTAGTAATAAAACAAATGTTAATTCTGTTGCCAGATCACTTAGCTGATGGCACACACCAAGTTTTGTTGGCATGTACACAGGGTCATAACTGATACACCTTCAGTTTAATTCTGCATTAACCTTGTGGAAACTGGGATGTTAAAATTGTCCAACCTCAAAAAACTAAAGATTTCACACATAGTACTGAGTTTTGTTGTGGTAGTTGTAGTGTATGCTGTTTTAAGCATGGACTGTACCGGAACGGTATACCAGCTTCGGCTCTGCATGATGGCGGCGACCGCATCTGTATCTCGAGTACTTAGAAAATAAAGCCCATATCTTTGGAATCAAGCACCGCCTTTACCTTACTGATGTGCGGCATACCATTACATGGTGTCAGAAGTGTAGAAGTAGAGAAGAAACCCACGACCATGGCAGAGACTGTCATCGTAAGGACACCAGATCCGCTCTGTGTCAACAGCAGCAAACCCAGTGCTGAATGGAGCAAGTGGAAGATGAAGTTCAACATCTTTCTTCAGGCTACTGGCGCAACAACAAAGCCCAACGTCGTCAAGGTAGGACTTCTCCTAAACCACATCGGCGATGAAGGCATCGAAATCTATTCGAATTTGCCTACCTACCAGCCAGAGACAACCCTGAAAATGCTGACGAAAGCTCCCAGCAGAAGGCCAAAATGACTACGCAACCGTCCTGCGTAAGTACGACGAATTTTTAACCGTCGCGACCCCCAATTGATGCTGAGGGAACAGTTTTGGTACAATCTGCGTAGAGAACCGTCCCAGACATTCGATGCATGGCTACGCACTGTAAAAGAAAAAGCTAGTGCATGCAAATTTGACAACGTCGACACGATGGTTTAAAGAGACAAATTGGTATTCTCTTGCCATGACGACATTGCCAAAGATGAAGCTGTATGACGTGGGAGCTGGACTCACCCTTCAGAAAACAGTTGAAACTCTTTCTATGAGAGAACTAACGAAGAAAGAACTGGCAAACACGAAGTCGCAACAGTGGACGCCCTGCAGGCTGCAGAAAAGGCGAAAGGGTCATTGTCGCACAAAAACGGCCACAATCAAACGGCACGCAGTCATCCAACTGGAGGGTCCAGTGAAGACCAATACATGTGGTTACTGCAACCGACGACACCCTATAGGAAAGAAAAACTGCTCTGCTGCAAAAACTCACTGCAGAAAATGCAACAAAGTGGGACACTTCGCTATGTCTGCAGAAGTTCCTTGGCAGTCAGAGAGGTACAAGAAGAAAACCAGCAAGTCGAAAACTACTTTGTTGGAGGTGTACAGGCGAAGACACCATCAGATCCAGGCTGGCACATCAGACTGAAGATAGGTTTCTCAGGAACTCACCTGTGTATCGACACAGGAGCCCAAGTTTCTGTGATGCCAGACCACATCTTAAAACCAGCATATGGGAAATTACACAATCCCGACCGTCAGCTCCTTGGACCTGGAGACCAGCGTCTTGAGATCAAGGGTTTCGCCTTCATCAAGCTTTCTCACGGGAAGACCCACATAAGTGGAAAGTTTACATTGGCAAAAGCTCCAAATTACTGCTTGGAAATGCCTGCAATCCAGAAACTGGGACTGATCCATGACATTCCTGGTGCATTCACCGTGCGTGCGATCCGCACTATGCCAAGCAAAGCAAAGCACCAGACACGCCAAAGTGGGAATCAGCCTCCTCCGAAGTTCGGGTCCAAAGAAGATGTGAAGATGAAATATCCACAACTCTTTGGAAGACTGGGTGAACTCGAAAATGAACAACATATTGAGCTCAAGGACAACGCCAAACCATTTTGTCAGACCGTACCAAGAAGAGTTCCCATCCCTCTGTTGGAGAAAGTGGAAAGCAGAATTGGACAGGATGGTCAGCAGCAATGTCATTGAACCAGTAGAGACACCAACAGACTGGTGTGCCCAATCGTTGTCGTCCCAAAGCCAAATGGAGACGTCAGAATCTGCGTGGACCTGACGAAGCTGAACACAAGTGTGAAAAGAGAAATCTACGCCATGCCTTCGGTAGAGGAAACGCTGAACAAGATCGCCCATGGCAAAGTTTTCTCCAAACTTGATGCAAACTCAGGGTTTCACCAAATCAAACTGGACGAAGAGAGCTCAAAGCTTACAACTTTCATTACTCCTTTGGGCGCTACAGGTTCAAACGCCTTCCCTACGGCATTCTTCAGCGCCAGAATATTTTCAGAAAAAAATGGACCAAATTCTTCAAGGGCTTGAGGGAGTACTGTGTCACATAGATGACATCCTTGTCTTGGCAAAAAAACAAAGTAGACCATGATGCAAAGCTGAAGGAAGTTCTTGACCGATTGTCACAAAGCGCGTAACCCTCAACTTGGATAAATTTGAATTTTCCATGCCCCGCCTCGAATACTTGGGACAAGTGATCGATGCAGATGGGGTGAAGAGGGATCCAGCAAAAGCCAAGGCAATCGCTGATATGAAGGAACCAGAAAAATGTAGCAGAAATCCGAAGATTCTGGGGATGGTCAACCAACTCATGAAGTTTGTACCCAACCTGGCTGAGAAAACCAAGCCCTGAGAGACTTACTCCGAACAGATGCAGCATGGACTTGGGGACCAGATCGCAAAAAGCTTCAAACCTGAAGCAAGATCTTGCGTCACCAGTGACTCTTGCTCTATACAGCCCAGAGCGTGAGACAGTAGTTTCAGCTGACTCGAGCAGTTACGGACTGGGGGCTGTCCTTCTCCAGCGCCAGGACAATGGCATGCTTCATCCAGTCGCCTATGCAAGTCGCTCGTTAACGGCCACAGAGCAGCGGTATGCCCAGATCGAGAAGGAGGCATTGGCGATTACATGGAGTCTTGAACACTGGTCTGACCTGCTCATTGGCATGTTCTTCCGAGTACAGACGGACCACAACCCCTTGGTACCTCTGTTCTCTTCCAAGCTGATTGACGAACTGCCCATTCGCATCCAGCGTTTCAGAATGAGACTGATGCGGTTTTCCTTCGAGATCTCCCATGTCCCGGCAAGGAGCTTCATACTGCAGATGCTTGTCAAGAGCTCCTTTGCCAACGACAGACACTAAGGACAACAACCTGACAGGCCATGTAGAGGCATACGTCAATTCTGTGCTTGTGACCATGCCAGTCAGCGACAGAAGACTGGAAGAAATCAGGTCAGAGCTACAGAAGGACGATATCCTGCGTGTGGTCATGCATCATTTCAGACTGGCTGGCCAGATAAGACTACCCTAAATCGTCCTCTCAAGACCTACTTCAATGAGAGAGGCAGCATGTCTGTACATGATGGTCTCCTACTCCGAGGGAAGAGGCTCGTCATCCCGTCATCAGTGCAGCAAGATGTCCTTCGACACCTCCATGATGGGCATCAAGGAGTCAACAAAACAAGGAAAATGCTGCCAACTCAGTGTGGTGGCCTGGCCTCTCCCAAGATGTCGACCAGATGGTGAAGACCTGTCCGGAGTGCACCAAGCATCGAAAGGCTAGGGTGGAACCTATGAAGGGGACTCCATTTCCGGAGAGACCTTGGTCCAGGATTGCTGCAGATTTTTCCAGTACAACGGCAAGCTCTTTCTGCTTGCCATTGACTACTACTCCAGAGACATCGAAATGGCCCTGGTTTCCAGTAGAGTCACAACAGCAGAAACCATAGCAAGAATGAAAAAGATCTTCAGTCGCCACGGCATCCCAGACATTGTCGTGACAGACAACGGGCCGCAGTTCACTGCAGAAGACTTCAAGTCCTTTGCACAGTCCTGGGGATTCGACCACGTCACATCATCACCCCACTATCCCCAGTCTAATGGAGAGGTTGAACGTGCCGTTCAAACCGTCAAAGGTCTCATCAAGAAACCAATGATGAATACCTTGGCCTCCTAATGTATAGGAATACCCCATTACCCAATGGTTTTTCCCTGCCCAGTTAAGCATGGGACGCAGACTCAAACCAGAGTCCCATGCCATCCCAACCTCCTCTTGCCCCAGACCCCAGATTTCATGACGGTGAAGAAGAGGGAGAGAGAGTACCGTGAGAAGATGACAACCGACTACGACAGAAGACACAGGGTCGTCACCCCAGAAAACCTGTCACCTGGTGATGCAGTCTGGATTCCCGACCTGAAGAAAAAAGGCACAGTCATCCAACGCCACGAGCTCCAAGATCTGTGGTTATCGAAACATCTGACGGTGGCCTCCTACGCAGAAACCGTCGGATGACCAGGAAGCTCCACCAGCCAGCAGACCAGTCCAGCCCAGCACACGTACCTCCTCTACAGGTCAGCCCACATCCTGGAAGAGAGGTGTCTCCTGCCCAACTCCCAGAAGACGGGACCACATCTGGAGAGAGATCCCCTGGCCAGAGCCCCTTACGCCAACAACCCGACGGGTGCCCGAGGAACACCTACATCCCCAGAGGGACTTCAACCCTTACCCAGAAGATCTGCACGGGCCCACAAGAAGCCACAGCGCCTCATCGAACAGTTGTGAAAAAAAAAAAAAAAAAAAAAAAAAAGAGAGACGCTGGTGAAAGACCCGGTGCCACGAAGGCAAAAGCAAATAGACACTGGTGAAAGACCCGGTGCCACAAAGGCAAAAGCAAATAAACACTGGTGAAAGACCTGGTGCAGTGATTTACATCTAGTCAGACGCCCTTACCGGGTTTTAGTCATGATATAAATTAAAGGTTACAAAGATTAGATTAATCTTGCATCACAATTCCGTAATTAAGAACAGTTTATTATGATTGGAAGACTGAAACTGATTTGATAATGGAAAAAAAACACATTTAAGATGTTTTCGTCAGACAAGGAACCTTTAACGTAGAAAGATAACTTTTCCCGCCTTAACAAAAAGGGGAGATGTAGTGTATGCTGTTTTAAGCATGGACTGTACCGGAACGGTATACCAGCTTCGGCTCGCATGATGGCGGCGACCGCATCTGTATTTTTCGAGTACTTAGAAAATAAAGCCCATATCTTTGGAATCAAACACCGCCTTTACCTTACTGAGTGTGCGGCATACCATTACAGTAGTCGGGTAAAAAAAAAACCTCATACCATGATAAAGACCATTACAATTTTTTATAATTATTTAATGTTGTTGTTTTTTTCTCAGGATTGCGTCCAGTGTCATTGTCAACATTCCCGGGAAAATGTGGGCGACCCTACTTCCCTTCATTGTGGTTGCTCGTCCTATGACTGATCCAGAGGTGATTCTAGGATTCCAAAAAAGGGGCCCAAGGGCCCCCTCAGTGTAAAAAAGGGGGCCCCCCAGGGGGGCCTAAATTTTAACTATATAATTTCTATATTTTTCAACGGCAGGTACTACTAGTGTTATAAATTGTTAAATCATAGTATTAGTAATCATTCAGAGGATTAATGCAGACAACCTCTGTGTCTGGCTTCGCTGTACTACTGTCCACAAGCGTCTCTGAAGCGGTCCCTGATCGTCTCAGGCATGTCGCTTGCAGACACAACACTGTCTGGTTTTGATGACGAAAATCCCGAACCACCATCATGATCACAGAAACTTGACACAGGCTCCGATTCCCGCTCGCATGACGAAACAGAACTAACCCGGTCCGACTGACAGTCTGATTGCGATCGCGTATCTACATCTCCACTGTCGGCACTGGCACTCGTTGAAGGATAACTAGGCGGCTGCTCAGTGACGGTCGAACACTCGCTTTGTACATCCAAAGAATCATCTGCCTCTCCTCCCTCTTTTTCGATTTCTTCGCCCCTCGGGTAAAAGAAAAATCCAACAACGTGCCTCGTTTCGCCATGATGGAACCTCAGGCAGAAACGCAGGGCTGCCGTACCGCGAGCTGTGATTGGCTGAAAGCAAATTTTCCAACCAATCGCAGTTGACTATACAGACATGCGTTTACATTCAGTTCCAAATGCTCATGCGCACAAGGCTGACCTTGACATAGCTGATAGCTCGATGACAGCTTCGTTTGGTTCGCCCCGGTAGATTACTAGGGCCAAAGCGGACGCAAGATTAAAAAGGCAAGGGAGTGAAACAAAACAGCGCAGTCACGACTGGCGAGCGCGGCATTTCTTGTTTGTGTGCGAGCAGCGCCGCGCTGGGCTTGCGGTTTGCGTCTTTTTCGATTTTTTAAGCGTTTCCGCTAATTCACGCGCTCTAGAATCACCTCTGCTGATCTATGCTGGATCTGTAAGTCCAACAAGCACCAGATTTTACGGGGGGGGCAATCATGGATGACTGTGAACAGCGGGAACTGCTGATGGCACAGCAAAAACACTTAAGCCGTGTTAAAAGAAGAAAGGGTGCTGTACCGACGCATGACATCAGAATGCAAGGAAGTAGTGGAACAGCAGCAATCAAAATCCCTGGGGCGCCACCAAACCCTGTAGCAGGATGTCACCATCCACTACCCTTTGATTTTGCCCAGCAAGTTCATCTTCCACACAGTCCCTACCAGCCTGGGCCCATCACTTCTTGCCCCCCAGGAAAGTGGGTATTTTGGTGTTTGCTGTGAGGGTTTTGCCACAGCAAATCAATTACATAGGATGAAGGAGCCTCATCTACCAAGGGCAAACAATGCTGTCATTTCATATCTCCATCATTTTTTTGATAACCACGGCCCTTGGAGAGAGAGATGTGGCACTCCACTGCGACAATTGTTCTGCCAGAACAGAACCCCTTTGTACTGTGACTTAGCATGGCGAGTGATGACTGGTAGGCACAGGTCCCCTACTTTGAACTTCATGCCTCCTGGTCATACTAAGTTTGCACCTGACTGGTGTTTCGGCCTCTAAAGAGGAAATTAAGCAGAGGAAGTGCACTGCCGATGACCTTTCTAAGGTTGTGCGAAAGAGCACACCTGTTAAAAAGGAAACATACCTCAGAATGTTGCGCAAGAAAATGGAGATTTGTTTGCACACATACAACTGGGAAAACTTCTTCAGGAATTCTTTCCGCACCCTCCAAGGGGTTAAAAAGATGGAACATTTTCGATTTTCTCATGACAGTCCAGGAGTGGTGTTTCACAGGGGAAAATCTTGCCGACCAGGAGACAGCATTTGTGATGGTGGAAAATGCTGAAAAAGGGTTTTTGCGTGACCAAACAATCCACGTCAGGGTTCACCGGTTGACCCGTGGAGACTGCGTACCTGTAAAACACTCGGCCCTTTTTGTGTCGACGATAAAAGGACATACTGACCCCAAACCCCTGATGTGTGAGCAAATGGTTTGGGCCACACAAAGGGTTCTGTTTTTTATTTTTTTTTTTCCTAAGGGTGGATTCCTACATGACTTGATTTATGGAATTTTTTCCATTTTTGTGTTTTTGTATTTTTTTTTTTCTTTGAGGGTTTTTTTGGGGGAGAAAAATCAAATTTCTACCATTTTGCACAGAGTGTGTAAAATATTGAAGGGTTGATTTCTGTAAGGTCCCAAAGTGTTTTTTTTACAACATTCTCCTGCGCAAAAATATCAGCTTTTCAACATAAAACCAAAGCATTTCACCGAGGATTTGGTGAAAAATTTAGGGCTGATTCTGAAAAGGGGACCAACATTTTGGAAGACTGTATCACCTTTTAAACCCTTTTACTTAACATAACTGTTGTGAAAATAAGGCTGAAAAAGGTTCCATTTGGTTTACAAAATTTTTGTGCCAGAGTGATACACGAAAAAGAAATAAGGATTTTTTTTAAGTTTCAGTTTGTTTGCATCCATTGGGGGAGGGGGAACTTGCTGCTCAGATTTGATCATCAGTTTTAGGATTCTTTTTTGCCCCCCTTTTTTCTCTGCACCCCACCTTTTTCGCGGGAAAACCGCCCCCCCCCCCCCCCCCCCCCCCCCCCCACCCACCTTACCTCCCCCCCCCCTTCCTATTGCCCGCTTTTTAAAGATCTTATTTAACTTATTTTTATATTTTTTTCCATCTTTTTCTTTTTCATTTTTTTTTGGCAAACTGGCCTTTTCACAGCCAGTTACCATTGTAACTTATTTTTTCATTGTACCGGTACCTGTTTGGGTTTTAAAAAAGTTGTTCATTCGAAAAAAAGTTTTAAAAATTTGATTTTCCCAGAAGTCTTTATTGCTTTAATAACAGGAAATGACATTTTCCAACTGGGAAAAGTGACTTGTTGCCAATTTTCATTAAGTTTGGTTATATTTAAAAAAAACCCTGCTAGGTCTTTTTTACCAAACCTTTATTTCCTTTTAAAGGGAATTTTCAAAATGGGCCCCCGTAAACCCACCAACTTTTTAATGCGTAATCTTCCCACTGAATTTTCCCCCTGTTCTTGAAAAAAAATTTTACCAGAAAGCTCTTAATCTGTGTTTTTAATGATACAAATACTCAAAAAAACCAGAATGACTATTGTCCCTTTGGGGATGGGTCACTATTTAGCGTCTGGGGCTCTTTGCTCGTTGCAGATTCAGGCAAAAATCCCCTTTTTATTATTAGTCTTCCGTGAAAGAACAGTTCTGTCCTTGTCCGAAAGGAGCTGATTTGCTTTTCTTTTTTTGCAAGTCCTTGCAATCTAAAAGCTTTTTTTTTGGTTGCCTTGGTTTAAAAAAAAATGCTTTTACATGTTATTCCCCAGCTTTCCTTTGCCTTCTTCATTCTTTCACGGAGTCCTGTTTGTTCACGTTTTCCCCCCCGTCTTCTTTAGCGCGTTACGCCCAGGCAAAATCCCAAGAGTTGCTAAAGTCCACTGTTTTATTTTTGTCTGCTATTCTGAACCTCTCCACCGTTTCATCAAATTGGGTGACATGCTTTTTGAGGCTTCAAGGCTTTTTCTAAGAATGCGTGGGGGGTTTTTCCTCCTATGGGTGTTTGGAAAATGAATGCCTGTGTCAGAATCTTTTTTTTTTGCAAAGTGAATTTGAATTGGGTGTTTTAAAATCTCCTCTTTCTTTAACCAGTTCAAAAGTTCATAAAGAGAAGACTGTGGTCAGTACAAATATCAGCCCCTGGAAACATATTTCTTTTTAGCCCAACTGATACCAAACCTGTAACGGTTCTTCACAAAGATATACTATCTGGCTGTGGTTCTGACCATTCGGGAAGTGTCATTCTACAAATGCTATATGCTTACCAAGCGTGTTGCAAAGAACCAAGTCACTGGCAAATTCTAGCAGGCATAGTCCTCTATTATTCGTATGTTTTTTTCACAATGGAAAATTCAGTCTTCTTGGGGGCCGTCTGTACCAAACTTAGCATTCCAGTCGCCCTGAACAATGAGAAATTTTTTTCTTGTCAACCTTCTTGATGCTGGGAGTTGAAGTCTTCAATGTGGTCATCATCGTAATCTGATGTGTGAGCATGTATTTACACTTCCATGATGTTGAATAGTTTCACTTGCAAAAGTATGGTTACAGTCCTATTAGAAAAAAGGGTAGCATTCCCGTACATCATTCTTGATGTTTCTTGTTTACTGAAACTGATGTTCCTGTTGATGCCGATATTCTTGTTGACTGAAATTCCCATTTCCTCATACTCACCTGTCCAAACAAACGTCTCATCTCCAGCAGTTGTGGAAAACGCTCTGCATCAGGAGTCTCTCAAAAAAAAAAAGTTAAACGGAGAGCTTCCTATTATAGCATGTTTCATGCCTAGTGAAGATAAGGCATTTGTGTGGACGGGTAAGTCTATCATAAGATTACTTTTTAAAGTAGTATTAAAGGACATGATGTCCTCTCTGTGCTTCTCTGTTGTTCTTCCATCTTACTTTGCAAAGGAAGTATCTGTCCCTTTCATGGGTCAGTTCTTTCAAATTTCCAGCCTGCCTGAGTGTTCCGATATTCCAGGTGGCAAAAATGATGATGTTCCTTCCACCTCTACTATGTGATTTCTTCCCCAGCAGCACCCTTATCACGTCTGCACCCATAAAGTTTGATGGCTAGTACAGTCATTGTTAACCTAAGCTGTGAATGATCTGACATATCTGTATTTTCTACTTCCAAGTGGCGTTTCTTGGGCAATAACAGACCTGGCAGAGCCAATCCGGTTATCTGTAGAGTGGATTTTTCATTTGGGGTTTACTCCCTACATGTGGCAGACATTACTGGGTTGACATGGTAACCAATTGTAGAAGAGAACTTCTAAATGCAACTGGGCTTTTTTTCTTCAACAGGAGTTATTGAAGAAAGCATAACCTCCAAGTGTGCATTTCAACTTGATGTGATAAAAGATTTACAAAATATTTATGCTGCATCTAAATCTGTGACTTTGCCCACCATTCACATTCATGAGGTTCTTTTATTACCCATGTACATTCAAGCTTTTAATGCCATCCAAGTAAGATTCCACTGAGGTTCATTTCTCACTGAACTTTTCAGGTCAAGATGGTCTTCACTCATTCAAGTTTTTAGATCAATCCAACCATGAAAACTGGCTGCAGCTCAAGAAAGCTGGTCATAGTACGCTGTAGCGCAAAAACTTTAATTCTTATTCAGCTTGCAGACCGTGTTTATGTGATCCTACCTATGTATATTTCTCAATCCAAATTTCGGGTCATCTGTTGCAGGTTGTGGTTGCAAGATTCTACCGATGTTAGTTCTTATCAAATCTTCAGATCATGCTTTTGAGATTCTATTGACACCTATTTGTTATCAAAGATTTAGCCACTCTTGCCAAAATTCTGCTGGTCTGGGTTTTTAATTTTTTAAAAATTTTTATCAAAGTCTTCATATCACGCTTGCAATATTCTTATAATGTCTGGTTTGTATCAAGTCTTCAGATCATTCTTGTGACATTCATCTGTATGGAGTCTCCAGACAATCACTGTGGAAACTTTGAGGTAAAAATTACAAACTGATCCATTCTTCATGCGACCAGACAAAAGAATGGTAAAAAGCTCAGAGGACAAGGGAGGGAAACCTCTGTTACACACTCTTCTTAATCAAGGTTCTGCCCCCTGCATCAACACATCTGCCTTTACAGGATTTGCACAGATTGCACAGACCCCCTTATGGAATCCATAATGACAAAAATGAAGTTTGAAAAAATTGGAGAGCCGAAAGAAGTGTTTTCCTCCACCAAAGAAAAGGAGAAAACTGAGCGAATTCGAATATGGCACAATATTGTGAACTATAGACATTCACTCGTTATGCCTTTCTGGTATGGAGGCAAGGTTAGCTCCCTGCTCTCCCAGTTTTTGTGTGTGTTGAAAACCTCATAATATAGCATTGCTCCACACCAAGAGGGATAAGGTATTTGTTTGGGTTGGTAAGTATGCCAAAAGATCAAATTGGTCAGGTAAGTATGCCAAAAGATCAAACTTGACATTTCTAAAGACAAAGATTTGCTTTCAAATGATGAAGGAAACATACCTCAGCTCTGACTCTCTGCTCTTCTTCATCTGAAACACAAAGAAAATCTTGTGTACCTGTTGCTGAAAGCATTCATTAGCGGTTAAGTTCAAATGACACACAGACTCTAGCTGAGAACTGGAAATAGCTGACAACTTCCTTACTGATCTACAGACACTAGGATGAGAACTGTATGACCCTATCCATTCAAAGATAATTCTCAATTCCTTCTGTTCCATTTTATCTCAACCTTTACTTTCTTTTTTTTTACCAACTTCTTTCTTTTCTTTTTCTGTGGTTTCCAGTGAAGTGATAATCATAGGACAGCCTTTGGGTTTTCATTTGCACTGGCAAACACAATTATTAACAACCTACTCAGCATGTTTGTACAGCCCATTGAACTCTCAAGTAAGCGAGAAGGTTCTGTCAGATGCACCTACAATTTCAATGGAACGCCCCTTTTTCAACCTTTCTTATTATGACTACCGTCTTCATATGACCTAAATGAAAATGACTAACATACTTCACTGTATAAGTTAATTCATCACTACGACTACATCTAATCTTCAACTGACCAGTCTTGGTCTAATACACCATTTCCACAAAATACCAGCCAGCAAATGGCAAAAAAAAAAAAAAAAAAAAAAGCATTGCAACATGCAACCATACTGTTGAAGATTGATCACTGAAGTACATACCACTAACAGTTACCTCCCCTTCAGCACTTTAGCATCTTCCATCAAAAAGACAATTGTACAAAATTTCAGGGTCACTGTTGTAAAAAAAAAAAGGTGCTAACCTTAGACAGGCCTATCAAAGTGAACCAAAGAAGCAAAAAATGTGAAATTTTAATTTCAATTATCTAATTCAGTCAAGACAGAACTGACACAAATTTAAAATTTAAAAGACAAAGAATCTAACTTCAGCCAGATAGGAAAGTGAAGAAGTGGGAAAAGGGAAGTTGTTTAGATTTAAGAATTATGAACATGGGCATCGATGAAACATTTGGAGTGTTTTCTTTTTAAGCCTCATTTGAGTCAATCTCACAGATTGTTGCTCCAATAGCCATTTAAGCCCTCCTTTGCGTCAATCTCACAGATTGTTGCTCCAATAGCCATTTAAGCCCTCCTTTGCGTCAATCTCATGGATTGTTGCTCCAATAGCCATTTAAGCCCCCTTTTGCGTCAATCTCATGATTGTTGCTCCAATAGCCATTTAAGCCCTCCTTTGCATCAATCTCAGGGATTGTTGCTCCAATAGCCATTTAAGCCCTCCTTTGCGTCAATCTCATGGATTGTTGCTCCAATAGCCATTTAAGCCCTCCTTTGTGTCAATCTCAGGGATTGTTGCTCCAATAGCCATTTAAGCCCTCCTTTGCATCAATCTCAGGGATTGTTGCTCCAATAGCCATTTAAGCCCTCCTTTGTATCAATCTCATGGATTGTTGCTCCAATACCCATTTGAGCTCTCCTTTGTGTCAATCTCAGGGATTGTTGCTCCAATAGCCATTTGAGCTCTCCTTTGTGTCAATCTCAGGGATTGTTGCTCCAATAGCCAATTAAGCCCTCCTTTGTGTCAATCTCATGGATTGTTGCTCCAATAGCCATTTAACCCCTCCTTTGTGTCAATCTCACAGATTGTTGCTCCAATAGCCATTTAAGCCTCATTGAGTCATCTCACAGATTGTTGCTCCAATAGCCAATTAAGCCCTCCTTTCCATCAATCTCAGGGATTGTTGCTCCAATAGCCATTTAAGCCCTCCTTTGTGTCAATATCAGGGATTGTTGCTCCAATAGCCATTTGAGCTCTCCTTTGTGTCAATCTCAGGGATTGTTGCTCCAATAGCCATTTGAGCTCTCCTTTGTGCCAATCTCAGGATTGTTGCTCCAATAGCCAATTAAGCCCTCCTTTGTGTCAATCTCATGGATTGTTGCTCCAATAGCCATTTAAGCCCTCCTTTGCATCAATCTCATGGATCGTTGCTCCAATAGCCAATTAAGCCCTCCTTTGTGTCAATCTCAGGGATTGTTTTGCTCCAATAGCCATTTAAGCCCTCCTTTGTGTCAATCTTACAGATTGTTGCTCCAATAGCCTTTTTAAGCCCTCCTTTGCATCAATCTCAGGAATTGTTGCTCCAATAGCCATTTAAGCCCTCCTTTGTGTCAATCTCATGGATTGTTGCTCCAATAGCCATTTAACCCCTTCCCTGCCACAGTATAAGTGCTTTTCTGTATTGCTGTGTGCCGGGACCAAATTTTGCTTTTTGCAGTAGGTTCACTCATCTGTTCACTACTCATTCATTTATTGAATATCTCTTTGATGTTTTGCATGTTTTTTTCTTATACCCTGTGCTATGATGTGGTGTCATAATAATTTGATTTGGCTGGTCATAAGTATAAATAAAAATCAATATAATCAACCATTTTTTGTAATAAATTGACACTTTTTCTGCATACGCACACACATTGCAGCACATCAAACCAAAGAGAAAAGTGAAAAAACTGGTGATTTTATTGACTGATCATTATACATTCATCTGGGATTCATTTTACTGCCAGCATATGTTTTTATGTGTGGTCAACACCATGATAAATAGGGTCACCCCAATACCTGGGTATAGGGGACAGAATTTTGCTTTTGTGGTTGGTTCACTATTCTGTTCATTACTCAGTATTTTATGGATATGTCTTAGATTTTTGCACGATTCTTTCTATTTGTGACTGGTCTATAATGAGTTCTCTTAACATTTTGGTTTCTGTTGTTCCAAATTTGTTTGGTAAAATATTATGATAACCTTCTTTTTGAATAAATTATTGTTTTTGAACTACTCACACCACATTGATGAAACTCATCAACCACACAACTCATTGAAAATATTTGGGGTTGGGATTGGCTGAGCATCATTCATATCATCTGGTATTGATCTCTCAAATCAAAATTTTCTTTTTTGTGGGATTACATGCATCACCTGGGGTTACCCCAATTCAGGAGGTATGGGACAGGTATTTTGTGTTTTGGTAGGTTCACGTATCTGGTCTCTTTACTCTTTTTTTTTGACGTTATCTGGTTTGATAGTCTGCAGTTCAGTTTTCCTCCTAATTGCATGAGGGTTATTATGTGGTATCCTTTATATTTTGTTGTGGTGGCACTAGTATAGATATAAAGTAACTCTATCTATTGTTTTTGATACCTATAAATATGACAGTGTCTTCGAGGCACACACATACACTCTGCTGCTAATCCAAAACCACACATCTCTACAAAATGTTGGGTGTGTGTATTGCCCTGAACATATACAAACTGCTGGTTATTGATATCTTTGCCAGGCAAAATCATCTTCTGATGTGGTTAATATACATCTTTTGAGGGTTCCCCATATCCCAGGGTTATGGGACAGAATTCTGCTTGTGACAGTAGGTTCACTCAATCTGTTCACTTCTCATTCATTTAGTGAGTATCTCTTTAGATTCGTATGCATGGTTTCCCTTATACCTGTTGGCATGATGTGTATGTCATTACATTTTGATTTTGATTGATAATCTATATGGCAAAAACGTAACATAACCAACTTTTTTAGTATTGAATTGACTGTATTTGGGCACACACACAGATTGAGCTCATCAAACTCATTACAAAACATGGAAAAATTGGTTGTTTAGTATTGATTGGGACATCATACAATCATCTGGTTATTGGTAATTTTGCCAGCAAGTCTTCTTCTGTGTTTTCCTCCCCTCCCCCTTCCCATGGTAATATATACATCTTTGGGGGTAACCCAATCCATGGTAAAGGGATCAGTATTCTGCTTTTGGACAGTAGGTTCACTCTTCTGTTCACTACTCTTTTCATTTTTTGAAGATATCTCTTCTGAGTGTTTGCTTGTTTTCCCTTACTTACTTGTTGGACTTTGGATGTGATGTATGACATGTTGATATTTGTTGCATATAAGTTATATGGCAAAAAAGTTACATAACCAACTTTTTTAGGAATGAAATGTCCGGTTTTGGGGCACACAAACATACATTTTCAGTCATCATTCCTTACTAAACTTTGCAATAAAATAATGATGTTATGATTTGACCTGATCTTAATTTTATCTTCTGGCATTGATACTGAATACCAGCTAAGTCTGTTCTGTGTGTTATTACAACAGTTTTTCATTGTATGTACCATGATTCCAAGACATAAGGGTCCATATTGTGCCTTTTGCGTAGGTTTTAGGTTTATAATGTGATCTTACTGACTTCATTTTACTCAGACATAGTCTTTCATCTGTTGCCATGTTTTTTTTTCTGCATCTTTGG
The DNA here is from genome assembly GCA_018398815.1 of Conus ventricosus. Lineage (NCBI taxonomy): Eukaryota > Metazoa > Mollusca > Gastropoda > Neogastropoda > Conidae > Conus > Conus ventricosus. The sequence goes on from JAFLJL010018196.1 coordinate 23,291, forward strand.
CTATATCCTGATGTACTAATAATCAGATTTTGTAAGGTAAACAGTTAAAAATTTGAGGTAAGCAAATCTTTAGGACAGTTTTCCCCCCCCCCCAAAAGATAAATCAGTCTTATGGCTGTTTATAAAACCACTCACAAATCACTAGAATTAATGAAATGTTAGTGTGCTCTGGATGCGAGGTGAACATCTGGTATTCTCCGTGTACATGTCTGGACAATTATACATCCAGTACTCTTTCTGTACATCTCGTGGTTTCTGGGGTTGGTCTTGGGTTGAGCAGCCTCTCGCATATAACACTGCTGATTTTTTCCACCAAGTTGAACAGTTTTCAGTAGATAAACACCAACCACATGAAGATGAAAAAAGAAAAAACACACACGCAATAAAGATTTTAAAAACTCAGAGATAAAGACGCATGACTACTGAAGAAGATCTATGAAAAAAAATGACACTGCAAAACTTTCTGTGCGAAGGAGCCACACTACTCCCAGTTGTTGAAACTAGTGTGTAAATTCCATGTAGCACTGTGGTTTGCTCAGGTGCAGGCTTGCGATGGTCAGGGAGGGGAAGTGGGACAGCACCATCTAGCCCATTATCTTCTGATTCGCTGGTGCAGAACAATGCAGGCCCTTGTGTGCTGCCGGTTGGGTGTTGGTGGGATGGGGGAACATGAAATGCCTCTACATCAGCCTAACTTTCATCGTTGGGACCGTGTTAGCGTGGTATATCTTGATCACCGCAACCTGAAACGATTGAGGGGGAATGGTTTGCCGATTATATTGCCATCCCTTCCATATGAGTAGGATTCATCACACACTCCACTCACCGTGGCCGCATTACTCCTGAAATCTTTCATGGAGGTGGTCCTGGAATGGGGCGGTTCTTGTCTACAGACGGGAATGACTGGGGATTGGTCGGGTTGGTGGCATCGCCAGAGTTGGTGATAGTGGATATAAAATTGTAGGTTGATCTGAAATAGGCGATTGAAAACATTTGTTCAGTGTGTGTAAAGCAAGCTAAACACGCCTCCCCCACACTCACACACTCACAAATCACACACCCACACACACTGAAACATTGAAGTACTCATACAAAACTTTTGTACACACACACACACACACACACACACCACACACACACACACACCATAAAACTATGTCACCACAATACCCACATAGAAGTATACACACATACACACCACATAGAAGCACTCACACACCATAAACATTGACCACAAATACACACATAGAAGCTTATCACATCATACACTAACACATAGAAGCACACACACACACACACACACACACACACCACACACACACACACACACACTCCACTGAAGCACCACACTACACACTCTCACAATACAGAAGTGCACACACTACACATTACAAAGAAGCACACACACATCACACACACACACACACGTCACACACACTCACACACACATATCTTCCTCATCTATTGTTATGCCTAAAACGTAAATGACATGGACATAGAAAGGAGGTGGAGAGGGAGGGTGGATATGGAAAAAATGAGAACAAGTAAACCTCAGTGAGTGACTCTGAGAGAGTAAAGATAACTTACTTGATATCTGTTTCTTGTCATTACTGAAGCTGAAGACTGGATTGCGGTACAGCACCTTCTTCGACCGTACAGCTCTTTTGCAGGCAGTCGCCTCGATTCCCTATTCAGTTACCACTGTTTTGACATTGGATTCCCAGGGCAATTTGTCGACGTTCACGACCTCTGCCACGCCCCCTTATTTGATGCTGTAAGTGCTTCTAGCTCTTCCACTGCCCCTACCACGAACATCTCTCTGACAGTGAGGGGGTGCTGTGCTGGTGTGGGAATCGGCTCTGGTTCTGATTTCTTGGTCGGAATCATGGCCGGTATCGCTCTTGACCTAACATCACGTGGGTCGAAGTCCGGGCCTGCTTCTTCAGTGGACCGCCACAAGTTCCGACAAAGTTGGTTGGTGCTGGTTATAACGTCCGTCTCTCCCTCATCACTATCACTGTCACACTGATGCTTGGAAAGTCGTCGTCACCACATCATTATCAGTCAATCACTTCATCTTAAACTTCCAGTGCGCTATATACCCTTCAAAACAGGTTTTGCTGTGTCGAGCTTCGTCTCTGATCCGCCTTATTGTTATGATATCAGCTCGACCCACTTGAACACTAAACGCGGACAATTTCATTCACTTCTGTACACCGATAAATAAAGGATAGAACTGTTATATAAACACCCCAGTAGAGTCAGGGACAATTTCTAGGGTTATTTCCCGTACGATTTCGAAATTTCGCATTGATGAAGATACCCCGAATAGACACGGTTTCGGGCGTATCAGGATCGGGTAAAGGAAACGGACCCCGTAATAGGACCGGGGCAAGCAGGGATGAGGTTAAGTATTTAAACCTCCTTTGCATCAATCTCTGAAATTGTTGCCTCCATTAGCCATTTGAGCCCTCCTTGTTCAATCTAACAGATATGTTGATCCAATAGCCATGTCAGCCCTCCTTTGGGTCTTCTCACTGGGGTTTGTTGACTCCTATACCATTTAAGCCCTCCTTTTGCAGTCAATATCATGGTTTGGTGCTCCAATAGCCATTTATTACCTCATTTGCATCAATCTCATGGATTGTTGCTCCATTAGCCTTTTTATGCCCCCTCATTTAGCATCAATTCTCATGGCTTTGTTGCTCCAATAGCCATTTATGCCATCCTTTGGCATCAATCTCATGGATTGTTGCTCCTATAATAGCCATTCTAAGCGTTCCTTTGCATTCAATATCAGGCGATTGTTGCTCCATATTAGCCATTTTAAGCCCTCCTTTGCCATCAATCTCTGGGTTTGTTGCTCCAATAGCCATTTAAGCCCTCTTTGCGTCAATCTCATGGATTGTTGCTACAATAGCCATTTTAGCCCTCCTTTTGCGGTCAATTCTATTGGATTGTTGCTCTACAGCCATTTAAGCCCTCTTTGCGTCTATATCAGGGATTTGTTGCATCCTATTGCATTTTATGCACTCCTTTGCGTCTGTCTCATGGATTGTTGCTCCAATAGCCATTCGTCATTAAGCGGCTTATGGAAATAAGATGAAAGACATTGGGGGGATTATAAACCTGGAACTTTGCCATTTGGTGAGGCCAGTGGAAAATATTTTCTTGTGTTTTTGTATGAACACAAGTTTTTTTTTGGAGAGTTCTGATGAAGAGTTTGATGATCTACATCGTGCGGCATAATGCTAAATGTGTCCTCCTGTCATCTTCGAGTTTACCCTTGTTGTTACATTCCTTTTGGATTGTTGGTTATGAACATCTCTTCCATGGAAGAGTGCTAGGCTACTGTTGTTGACACACTTGTAAACAACCTTTTAAATTGCGGTGACCGGAATCTTCCAGTGTATTCCTAGGCAAACTTCTCCCTATCGTAAATAAGCCTTGGATCCACTGTTAGACACTCTTTAGTTGTTGCAAACAAGAGGTGAGAAATGAAGAACTAAGAAAAATCAAGCTGAGGAGCTAATAGAGCAGTTAGCATGATGATAAAGGAATGTATGAAGAAGCCAGGGAGGACATAGGTATAGGAGCAGTGCTAAGGTCACCGGTACAACCCTACAATGAACAAACTGTAGGGAAAGCATACAAACGTGTATGAGTGGTGAAGAAGTTGAAGGCAGCTGTTAAGTCTTTTTGAAAAGTGGTGGAAACTCAGATTGGTGGATCATCACTACGCAGCGTTAGTGAAGGAAGCAGACTGCATGATCAGCGCCCTCTCACAGTCCTTGTATACAAATTTAAAAATATACATCTGGCATAACTGGTGAGTGCGGCACTACACCATGGACCCAATCCTGTTACATCAATCCCTCCCAAAGAAATGCAGTTTACAACTTTGGCCACAATTTACTGAACCATCAGTCTGAATCATGTCACCAAGCATAGGGGATGTGTAAGATCCTTTGTACAGATTAAGCCGCTAGACAGAGAGATCTTATGCTAAGAACAGGCAGGCTTTACAGCAGGTTGCAGTACCACCCAACAGATTTTTATCAGAGGTTGTTGTAGTGAGAGATTTTCATAACTTTTTGGCTTCTTGGGTACATCATTTTCTTGGATTTCAAAAAGTGCAAACTACGACTGGTGTTGCATGTAAGCCTTATGGGCAACCATGTGACTGTAACAACATCATACGCCAACCTGATCCGGGACCACAGGACTCTGTGATATGGCCACCAGTGCAGTCTCCCTCCAATGGGCATCATAGGAGACGGTTCAAGACAGTTTTGCTGCATTGTGGCAAGGCTGTTTACTCTCAAAGTGGTCTTTTCAACATGTTACCTGGAGAGATTCTTGTCTGACGCATTGGAGAGGGACATTAGGAATCCGGGTGGTATTTGGGGCAGGTTAGTAACATAAAACTATGCATTGCTGTGACATCCACAGGCTAGCAAGTAAGGCAGGTAATTGCAATATAGCTGAGCCACCTGTGTCATGGTTCTGCTGCATTCGACAAGGAGATTAGCGCTTGAAAAGACTATTATACTGATGATCAATCAACTACCAACGGCATCAGCACTAACAATGCTATCAATGGATAATAATAGAGTTAGTTCAGAGCTTCAAGTACCTCAGGGCAATGTATTTAACAGCACGGGGATCAAAAACCTGAAGTGCATTCCTGAGTTGACACAAACATCTGCTGCACTAGCCTGTCAAGACCCATCTGGATGACAGAATCAGCATCAATCAGTTCAAGATCAGACTGATGTGTGCCACTGGTCTTGCCATATGCATTGTGAGTTGTGCACTTGACAGCTGAACTTGAGAGAAGGATTCAGTCGTTAGAGATGGATGCTTCTGTAAGATCCTTGGCAATCTCATTCATTGACCTCAGTATCATCCGGAGGTCCATTCCAGAGTAAGGCAAGCCATTGGACCATGCTAGAACTCTTGTCGACAGTGAAAAGAAGGAAATATGAGCTGGTATGGTCATGGATCATCGATCAACAAGGGCTTGCCAATAACTTTCTACCAGGGAAAATGTGTGAGGAGGCAGGAGAGATGACGGAGGAAGATAAGAGAAGGAGGGACAACATTAAATGAATGGACTGGACTCTCACTCTGCAACTGCCTAAGAGCGTCCGAGAATGGATGGAATGGAGGAAGTGGTTGCAAAGTCACACAATGTGCCTAACGGTCTTCAAGACCTCTGGGACAGGTGAAATAGTGAGGGTTTGTATGAACTTCTGGGCTGTTGGTAACATCTTAGGCTGATTTTCAAAGTCATAACAGAGAGGTGCCACTCGTCTTTGACATTAGATATCTTCATTTGAATGCAGAAGAGCCACTGTATTTGACATCGATATTTTTGTTTAAGTGTAGAAAAGATATTTCCCAAGTTTGCTTACACAAGCAAACTTACTCACAGTGATATACAGTCAATTGTCTGATTCTTGTTTGAATATTAGGTGCCCATCTGGATGTTGTCTCAAGTACATTAATGATTAGTCTGATTAACTCTGCAGGTACAACTTAACAGCACATTTGTATTAAAAAAAAACAAACCGACAGTGAAAGTCAGTCAAAACATTAAGTCTACCTTCTGTCTCTTGTTCTTCTTTGCCCAAAATCTAGATGTTATGATACTGAAATGATGTGAAAGGCAATGTCTCCACTTAAGCCTGGATCTCATTTTACCACTGTCTTTGAACTGCACTTTGCCTACACAGGCCTCGTGTCACACAGCACAGGTTGGCCGTTAAGATGTGCTGTAAAGGTGATGCTACCCACCAGGTTTCTACTGAGATACTTTTTGTTTCATCTCAGTGGTAGTATTTCTGTCGGCACATTCCAGATATTATGGTTGATGCCTAGTGCACTGACCATTAATCACACTGCCTACCTGCACAAGTTTTTCGATAGTCGTCCACCAGTAGCTTGTATCTTGTCGGCATCTGGAACTCCGTAATCTGAGACAGAAGAGACAGTTATCCATTTTCAGGGGAAGAGAGATGCTTTCATTCCAGTTGTATGCATAAATGTATGTTATCCTGTTTTTATAATGATTAAACTGATTACAGAATCAGCTAATTTTAAATTGTTATCATTTCTATCACCAGAGGCGCTGTTCTTACATCTTTCATGCTAACTGATCAATACCATAATCACGTCCACTTTATTCAAAGAGAACAAAGTCACTTTTCCACATGGTCCAAAAGAAACTAACAATGGCACTGTACCAAATTGTCTTAAAGAAACTAACAACAGCACCTAACCACCATGACAAAAAGGAACTACCACAATGAAAAAAAGAACTAACAATGGCACTTTTCCCACACTGTCCAAAAGAGACTAACAAAGACACTTTTCCCACACTGTCCAAAAGAGACTAACAAAGGCACTTTTCCCACACTGTCCAAAGAGACTAACAAAGGCACTTTTCCACACTGTCCAAATTGACCAAAAAAATCTGTCCAAAAGAACTGAGAATATCACTTTATCATGCTGTCTAAGATGAACTGGACATGTCACTTGATCAAGTGTCCAAAAAAAAAAAAAAAAAGTACCATAGCATACTGTCCAAACTGACTTAAAAAATGTCATCTTACACACACCCCAAAATTAACTAATAATGGCGCTTCACTACACTATTCACAAGGAACTTACAAAGGCATTTTAGCACACTGTCCACAAGGAACTAACAATGCCACTTTACAACACTGTCCATAAAGAACTAACAATGGAAATTTAGCACAAAGTCCACAAGGAACTAACAATGGCACTTTACAAGACTGTCCATAAAGAACTAATAATAGCACTTTGCACAACAAAGTCTACAAGGAACTAACAATGGCACTCTATCACAATGTCCACAATGAACTAACGGCCAAACTTTGCACAGTGTTCACACGGAACTAACAATGTTACAACACTGTCCAAAAGGAACTAATGACACATCACCACATGACCCAAAAGGAATAACTAAATTATACCAGAATGAGACCTGATCATACTATCTGATAAAACCTTTCTCTTTGAATAGACTCGCTACCCTGAGGCAGTATGAACAGAACTACTCTGACTCCAGTATCCCCCAAGTAACTCTATCTGCCTTCTGCTTTGAGAGACAAGTCACAGCCAGCCCCATTACTCTTTTGACTCCTGTGTCACATGAGTAGTCTTATCTGCCTTCAAGTTTTGGAGATATGTCACAGCAACCTCTACCACAGTTTTGGACTTCAGTGCCTCCTGAACAGCCATACCTGCCTTCTGCTTTTAGAGACAAGTTACAGCTAGCCCTTTTTCATCTATTCTGAACAATGATTTCACTGAATTTCACAACGAAATTAATTGTTTAGCTGTGGTTTTCTTCCCCTCCCCTTCTTTCTCAGTCTACTGCTTTAAAATCTACATCTGTGTGTATCATATGTAACCTTCCCAATATCGTAGTTGATATTGGTAAGTTTAAGCTAGTCTATTTGGTTGTTTTGGGTAGAAAGTCAAAATTGTAGATCGAAATTATTAAGATCGTTAATGATCATTTTTTATTTATTCATTATAGGCAGTTAGGATATTTCGTTATTATTCTTATTATGGGTGGTAAATAAGAAATGAAGGAAAACACAAATGTAAACGGAAGTGATGATAAAACCGAAGAAAGAACAACTTCCGTTAGGGACAATCGCATGTCAGGAGTGACACACCACATGTAGAATTGGACCAACGTGGAGGGCTCCTGCAGAGACTAAAATCAGGTATGTTATGTTCATTTTAGGTGTTTGATAAAAGATTAGTATAGTTAATTGAAGAAAACAAATTTAATTGAGGAAACAAGTGATTAAATGAAGTTTGGGATTAACACATTCAAAACACCATAGTTTCCTTGTTCGATTAAAGTTAGCTGAAACTGGTTCAGCGCCGGTCGTTGTCAGGCCCTTTGTTCTGATCAACATTAGTTGAAATTGGTTTAGCGCCGGTAGGTGTCGGACCTTTTGTTCGGTTTCACTAAGCTTTCTTTTTTACAATTTGTTCATTGGCAATTGTGCAGGGGGAAAACAATTTGGATTGTGTGGGTTTTTAATGTTTTGCTTTTGTCAAATTTGCTGATTGAAGGGTTTAATTGACTTTTTAGATGGAAAACTCGTTGTATTCAAGTTGTTTCATAACGTTTATTGTGGGGTTTTGGGAGCAAAATTATTTTTTGCTGGAGATGCAGCTTTTTTAAAATTACAGAGATGGGTAACTGTTGTTAGAAGAGTTGAAGTCTAATTCATTGATCCTTTGGAATGACTAGGCTTTTCCTGTCATTACATGAAATTGGAGTGTCCCCATATGCGAGCATGGTCAAAGGTTTGAGGGGTGAGCTTGATTCTTTCTTTCAAAAATACAAATGAAAAACGTAAAAAAGAATTCTTTTTTTTTCCCATTCCGTTGAAATTGTCATTGATGTCCTTTTTAACCGTTCCTGGGACATAAGTTTCTTTTTGGAAAGAAAGAAAAAAAAAAAAAAGATTAAAAAATTATCTAGTCCTTGTGAAATGGGGGCAAGTGTCGATTCCTCTCTGGGGGGCCGAGATAGTACTGTCAAAAGCTGCACAAAATTCTGCAAAAAAATGTGAATAAAAATTGTGTTTATTGTTAAAAAAAATTTATGTTTGAGTCAAGTTTGAGTATTGACTTGGGTAATTCTTTTTTGTTCTAATTAGTTGTAATTGTAATTTTGAAGAGCCATTGTTTTATGACTGTATGTTAATTGTTAGTTAAATAGAATTTGGTTCTGAGTGTTATAATTTTTTTGTGATGGTGTGGGTTAGAAAACTTGTTCTCTGGGGGGTTCATGTCCCCCTTCATGTTGTTCTGACCAACTGCTTTTTCTTTCATTTTTTTTAAAATGAACCAGCATTAATGATTGAACATTTTTGTGTATTAATTGCGTTTTACTGGCTAAAAAAGAAAAATAATAAAGGAAATAAATATAGTAAAACGTCAAAATCCTTTTAGTTGAAATATTTGGTGAGAACATTGTCCCTTTTTCAGGTCCCCGGGATAACCCACATGCCCCCTTTTCGGGTGGGGGGGGTTCAGAATTGGGGGGGTCGCCCGGGGGATTAAAAAAGGGAAAACAACAAAAAAAGATAGACTTATTTTATAATTGGTATTTGAGATAGATAAACCAGACTAAAAGTTCAGTCATGACACACAAACAGTAAAGAAAATCATTGGGCGATAGAGAACGGGTTTGGAGGCTGGGCCAAAGACCGCAGAACCCCTGGCTAGCTGAGGGGGAAAACCCACCAACCCCCTCACCTCTACGCCGGGCCGTTAACGGACGGTAAAGAAGCCCACTCCTGCCCCTCGCTTAGCATTCTTACCGGCTGAACCCAAAAAGGGGGGGCGGGAAGTTTTTTTCCAGCGGGAAACTTGCGACCGGGGAAAACCCCGGGAAAACCCGAGCCAAACCTCGGAACCTAAAACATCGCTTGCCCAGGGAAGGACAACAAAAAAGTTGGGGGACGCCTGCTTCTGACAACCAAGATAGGGGGAATCATTGGATAGGATAACAAGTGGCGTCATGATAGGCTCCGAAGGAAATTGCAGAGGGGAGGTTGAAGCAATTTTCCTTTTAAATACCAGTAAAGCATTGTTAAAACAGAAGAAATTTCATTCAACCTATGATCTCGCAAAAAACCTTTACCTGACCTGCAGTTGAGGAAAAAGTGTTACAGACTCGCAAAGGGTTGTTTGGGGCACACTTGGTATGCGGGCAGTATTCCCCCCCCCGCTCCCGAAAACGAAAATTTTCCTGAAGAAACTATCCAACTAAAAAGGGAAAAGGAGGGGGGGAAAAAGGGGGCAAGTCAAGAATGGATCGGTAAAAATCTGCCCTACAAAGACGATGCATGGGTGGGTTCGACCCCACCCCAAAAAATGGGGGCAAAAACGGGGTTTGGCAAGATTTGAAGGCAATTTCCCGTGACAAATTGGGGCCCCAGTGGGGAAAGACAGCAAGCAGATGGGATTCTGTGGCAGGAGACCCGATGCAGACTTTACAGAGTAGTGACTGGGAAAAATTTCCTCCGGGGCATACCTGGTTTAGATCTTAGTATCCTAAGCAACTTGCAGAATTTGCAAGGAAAAAGCCACGGAAGCCCCCACATGTACCCAGAACGGTGCCATTTCCCCCCCCAAGACTGCAAAAAAATGTTTTCCTGGGAACCTGACATCGGAAACACCTACATAACCACGGCCCTCGGTCCATGTTTGTCCGAATGTGGCAAGGCTTTTTCGGGGAACCAAAACCAAGAACATCGCTTTTATCAAGGCTCTTTTGAGGGGAAACAGGGGCCCCGTCTACTCACAATTGGCACTTGACACAGGGGTTTTACCCAGCACAGTTCCAGAGTCGCCAAGCTGGGAGGCTAGGTGGAAAACTTAACGGGGTGGGGGGAAGTCATTCAGTGCACACTATGACAGCAATGGTACCATTTCATTTTTTCAAGTTTTCAGATTACTTTTTGCGTTCATCATTGGGGAAATTTTTTTTAGCATGCCCACTGATGTTTAAAGTTTTGTGCATTGAAGTGACCATTTTTTTCCTTTTCTTTTTTTTTCCAACGGGGATTTTCCAACCATTAGTTGTTTCGTTGATTGACTTCCATTGTCACCTTCATAATCTTTGTTTTTGATATTTTGTTCTTTTAATTTGGGGTTGATTTTAAAAGTTTGGAGTGTAGATACACATTGAGCATGTCCATTTTAAAAATCCCAGGAAGAGTTTTGAAATTCTCCATAGGAGAGGGGAAAAACCTGTCAAAAATTCTATTGGGGGTACTGGGGGCGGAACCCTCGGGGGAAAACCCGAGGAAAACTGCCTGCTCAAAGGAACCTTAGGAGGGTTCACGATCAGACGATCGTGTCTGTTGAGGCCGATAAGATGGGATGTCCTGGATAAGATGTCTGATGCGGAGGGAGAGGTAGTCACATTGAGTCGAGGTGTTTACCCACCCACCAAGTTATAACTTGAGGTTGATGCACCTGAATTTTGTACCTGATGTTCCAAGGCAAGATGAAACAGTAGAGTTGGTAAGTTCCCAAACCCCACAGAATGTTAGCAATTCCATGTGCATGATGAACCTGGAGACAGTGGGGGTGAAACGGGGTCTGATCGGGGTCAGAGGAGACAGGTACAGAGAATGTTGAGTCATTAAACGATGAGAATGTCAATGTTCCTAGGAGGTCAAGTATGGACACGACGACCTGTGAATCGTTAAATTTAGTTCATCATGTTGTGTCCAAGACTCCAATGCTCGTAGACAGGGTTGGCAGATTCTGTCAGGGAGGTGTTGCATACTCGTCAGAAGCTGACTAGTTGTGCTAAGTCAGAACTGTACCCCAGTCTCACAATATACATCCGTTTCATGTTGTGGGCTACAAGTGTAAAAGATGTCTGGATGTTGAGATGTTTTTTAGACCTCTTAAGCTTACCTTAGTCATGATTGATGTGAAGTAGAGAGATGGGATTGGATGATACATGTTATTATTACTAATGCTAGCAGTGTCATTATGTTAAGCTGATTTTGATTGTTAACTGGGTTATTGTATGTGTGTATGTGTGTGACTTGATTTTGGATTGCTCAAATGTGACCAAAATTGAAATTGTTTTCTAGTTGAGGAATGGGTTCTGATGGAGATGACCATTAGTAATGTGCTATATTAAATATGCTATGTTAGATATGCATGATTGATTTCATCATCGTACGCCAACGCGACATCAAGGACGTCGGGTGACCCGAGTCATGAGAGGTGCTGAATGCTGGACTGACCACAGGCTGGTCAGGGCTGTAATGACCCTGCACATACCACCGCCACACAGAAACCGACCAAAGACTGTCAGGGACTCCTACAATGTCGCCAACTGAAAGACCCGACCTGCCTCTCCCAGTTCCAACAACTACTTGAAGAAAAACTCCAAGATGGTCTGACCCCTAAAGATGGAACAGAAAAATGGTCCTCTTTTAAGGACATGGTCGCTGAGACTGCAAAAGAGGTCCTCGGAGCAAAAATCAGAGCCCATGAAGACTGGTTTGACGAGAACGATGAGAAGATCAAAGAAGCCCTCCATGCAAGAACAAGTCTTACATCGAGTGGCAGAATGACCCATCGTCCGTCTCCAAACGCGAGAGATTCAAGACTCTCCAGGCCAAAGTGCAGACCGACCTACGTCTGATGCGGACCATGGTGGCAGACAAAGCGACTGAAGTCCAAGCTACGCGACTCCACAACGCCAAGAATCTTTGGCTCGTTGAAGACAGCTTCGA